>JAOEGS010013701.1:0-12152 GCA_025447755.1 Corythornis vintsioides | reverse complement strand
CATCTTAATATATACTGCTTCAAAACTGACCACAGTTTTCCAAAGTACTCAGAAAAACAAAACATTTATTCCAAAAAACATTTTTTTTACTGAGACACTTCTGAGGTTCTAAATATTTAGGTCTCCTGGAGTGGAGGGAGATGTTGGGTAGACATCATGAAGTCCAGAATTGTTTCAACGGGTTGGAGATTTTGGCTCAAAACTTCTTGAATTTCACAGGGTACCTACCTCCTGTTTATTCCCTTGCATTTCCTCTGGGGAACACACACAAGCCCCACAGCTAACAACAGCTCCCAGGATGATGTTTAAAGATTTTGGCTTTAATCTCACGAAAGTGCTAATTAATTTTGGTCCTAAGTCCCCTAAAGACACCTGCTGCTGCAATGTTGCTCTATAACAAAGTATAGGGCTTGAGCAAACAGCTCCTAGGTACAAACAAGGTGTTGGCCTCAAGGATAGTTTAGTCCTTTGCATCACAACTTGTTCTCTTGCTCCTCAGGTTTGCAGACACCAAAACATGTTGATCTTCAAGTTTTCTGTTGGTGGAAATTAATAATGGCCATATTTTGGCACAGACGTGCCTCTGAAGTACTCTAAAAATAGGACAAATGTGTATGCAAAAACTAAAAATATACCCATCATACAACTACCTAAATGTCCAGCCCCATCACCCACCTGCTTCTCGGAACAAATTACTGTAAAAGTAGTTCCACTGAAACCAAGAGGAATTCAGTTTGCAGGGGAAGCTGCTACTCAACATGGGCAAGCAATGACCAAACTGGACAACAGGCTTCTAAGTAGAACTGTGGAATATGATTAGGACAAGCAATGAACTTCAGTGTCATGACATCTGCTGATGTAGCATTTTTTCCTTTCATTCTCCCATTCTGTTTTTTACACCCTGCCCTGGGCCAAATAGTGAATTGCTTTTATTTAGGGAGAACAGGGCAAAGTTTAAAAAGCTCCTTTAAGTGCTGCAGGTGTTGGAAATCTTTAGATTTATGTTTGTGCTAGCAAAAGGAGTTTGCTCTTGTACATACATTTGCTAAGTCTTATTATGCACACGTTAAAAAAAAAAAAACCAACACTCCTGAATGATTCTATCTGCAAAGTATCACCATATGGTAACTTTCACAAATGATCAACTGTACCAAAACAGCTAAAAATAACCTCTTCCTTAAGTAAAAATAATTACCAGCAGAGACTTTTGGATATAGTTCTGAGCTAAGGAATCAATACCACGTCGCTGAAATGCTTCAAGTAAGTACATAAGCAACGTCCAGAGGAAAAGAACACGGTGTTAAATGGGCCCACAAGCATCGATGATAAATGTAATATACATGTTTGGGGTTTTTTCAAAGTCTATTCTTAGCTGTAAAACAAACCTAATCCATTTAATTAAAACCTTAGCTTACACACACATTCACCGAGTAAGTGAAGCTTAACAAATCTAATTTGAATGAAAGGGACTAGCTGGGTAAAAGAGCAAGCTCCCTGATGTTCCTTGCTCTAGTGGTTTCATGTAACCACTGATCACAAACTACTACAACAGCAAACATAGAACACCCTTAACTAAATGGGAGTTGTCTGTCTAAATATAGCTACTTTTAAATAATGCATTGTGAGTTATAAAATAAAGTGCCACTGAATTATTCAACACAGGGCTCATCTTTAACAAAGATATATCACTTTTAATTAAATGGAAAGAAAGACATTTATATTTGGGGTTGAGCATTATTGTAAGTTGCAACCAGCAAAGGATCATTTTATGACTACAATTATGTCAGCAGTCAGGTTTTCCTATATATATATATATGATTCACAGAAACAGAACTGAGACACAAGCTAAGACAAGCAAAAGCATCACTTGCAGAGCTGTCTTAGGACTTCAGGCAATCCCAGCTTTGCATTCATTCACAGCCCTTGGATACAGAATAGCCCATGACAAGAATTGTCTGCAATCTCATGCTCACAAATCTGTTTCAATACCATTCATAATCTGTGTATTTTCCTTACACAAGTATCAGCCTCTATGACAGCAAACCTGCAAACACACTTAACACCCCTACAGCTAATAAGGCATCATGTTCCATCCCACTGAAAAATCTTCTGAACACTGTCCCATAGAAGTAGGTTGATACGTTGTGTTTAGGAGGTTTCAGGTTAAAATTGCTTTCCCCCTCACATTATGGAATACCACTACCACTACTCCACCAGTCTTGCTGTTTAAAAGGGGGCTGCCTTTCGGTGTGTGAAGCAGAAGCTCAAGGGAAGAACAGCATGGATCTGACTCCACACACAGCTCCTTACTAACTTTAATGGGTGCTCTTTAAAGGAAGCACCACCTCATGACCCCCTCTGCAGAAACCAAAAATGTGTGATCTGGCTGGGCTTGCACTGAGTCCCTCTTCCCCTCAAACCAGATGCTTACACATCTTAATGTCCCTGCTCCCAGAAGCTCTCCCCAAACGGGTCCTGTGCAGATCCCACCACTGAGTGTGGGCAACACTGTAGAAAGTGATGTGATCCCTCCACGCAGAAATTAAGCCAGGTCTCATTATTTTTATACTTTCAAATGCATGCTTGTCCAAGTCCATTTCACAGGAAAGAATGTGATGTAAACACACCATCCATCAAAAGGTTAATTCCACCAGAATGACTTCGGCAGCCCGAGCCAGTCAACAGAACTGCATTAAACCTGCGATGTTGACAGCTACTTTAGGTATCCAGCCCCGGCAGCGAGGACGCACAGAAGTTTACCCCTGTCCCGCGAGGTGCCTTTCAAATTGGAAACGGCGTTTCCCTCTTTCGTGGCTCTCCCCCGCTGCCAAACGGCAGCAGCCCGATGTGCCACCCACCGCAGGCTCCCTGCCCGCAGCTCCGGCGGCGGCACCCCGGCACTGGCGGGGAACTGGGGTGGGGGGAGAGCGGGGAAAGGAGGAAAGTTGGTGAGGAAGGGCTCGCTTGAAACAGCCCACCCGCGCTGTGGGGAGGCAGGGCGGGATCCCCGCGGCTGCGGTGCCCGCCGCCGAGGACGGGGAGCCGGAGGGAGGCAGCCCGCCGCCGTTTCCCCCACACCCAGGACGCCAGGCAGGGCAGGGCGGCTGCCGGCCGCTGGGGCAGGCGGCTTCCCCTCCGGCCCCGCCGCCCCGGGGGGCTCTTCCTGCCAGCCGGGGACAGATGTGGACGCAACAGCTGGACGGGGAGGAGGGGAGAGGGAAGGAAGGAAGAGGCACGGCTGCCTCGCCGCACACACACACCCCACACCCCCCCGGCGCCGCCACCGCTCCCGGGGATGCGGGCGGGATGCGGCGGCCGCCCCCAGCTCCCGGGCTGGCCCCGCTCTAGGATGGGGATGAAGAAACTTGCCGCGGAGCCGGCGGGACTCGCCGGTGCCTGTCCCCCTTACCTTGCTGCGGATCTGGCCCGAGGTGGACACTTTCCGGATGAGTTTCTGGGGGCCCTCGTGCTCGCCTTCGCTGTCCGACGACTCGTCCACCGGCCCCGCCGGCGCCGCCGGGGGTTGGGGCTGGGACTGCTGCGGGATCCCGGCGCCGCTCATCCCCGACTCGGCCCCGGCCATCTTCCCGGACTCCTGCCGAGAGAGAGCACACGAGCCCGGTTCAGCCAGGGCAGCCGCTGCCGCTCCCCTCCCCGGGGAGGAGGAGGAGGAGGCGGTGCGGGAGGGTGGAGAAAGAGGCGGGACGGAGGGGAGGGGACGGAGGCGGCGGGGACGGAGCCGGGCGCTGCCGGAGCGGAGCGGACCGCTGGCCGCCATCTTCCGCCGCCCCCTTGGAGGGGCAAGGGCCGCGCACCCGCCCGACCCACCCCGGCCCCGGCAGGCTCCGCTCCCCGCTCGCAGGGGCTGAGGCGCCGCCACCCGCCAGCGGGCGGAGCCGGGGCGGAACGGCCCGGGCTCGGCTCCGGCTCCCTGCGCCCCGGCCAACGAGGAGCCACCGGGAGCGGCCGCCAAGGGGGCGCCGAGCGGTCAGCCGCTGTCATTGCCGGTTGGCTCGGGGGGATGGGGGTAGGACAGTGCCGCAGGTGAGCGCCGGAGCGGCGCGGGGAGTCCAAGGCATGCCCCAAGCGAAAGCGACCAGGGAGAGCCCCCGGCGCTCCCCGCACCTGCCCGGACTTCGCGGACGTCCCAGAGCCCCGGGTGGTTCGGAAGGTGGATGAGGCGCAGTCAGAACGCGGCCGGCTGGTTCCAGCGCTCGTTCCGCTCACAGCCCTCGCTAAACGGCTCCTTGTGCTTTATAAAGCTGGGTGACCGTCAGAGAGAGGTAGAAAGCCAAGGCTGAGATGGTTAAGCAGAGGGAAAACGCGGGGCTCTCAACGCCGGTGGCCTTCCCACGTGCTGGCCAGTCAGGGCTGAGGACTGTGTCGTGTCCCCCTTGGGAGCACATGGTGGTTTGGGGAATTGGATGGAAGGCATCTAATGCAGTGGGTTCCTGTCTGTCCCTCCATCCAGTCAATCCTGCGGTATCCTTCTGCATCAAAGCACTGGAAAAGTTTGGCAAATGCATCCGTTGCTTTCTAGTTGTTTTCTTCTATTAGTTTCATTTTCTTATTACTCCATTCATTTTCATCTTTGTAAAAAAAAAAAAAAAAGCTTTTACTTTTGGGGAAAGAAAGGGTCATTTTCTCTTCTAATCTTGGATCTGGCAGCTCACTCGATCTTGAAATGTCACCACATGTTCTGAATTGTGGTACTTCAAAATTATTGTGGCTTGTATGTAGTCAGTGTTCAAAATAAGCATTTAAATCACAGCAATACTAAATAAAACACACAGCTCCTAGCTGCATGGACTGGATTAAACATAAGAAAGCAATCAATACTTGAGGTTTCTGTATTCCCACAATTCTATTTATATTTCTAGAAAGGGAACTGACATCTCTTAATATGCTAATACAATGCCATAGTACCTAAATACAAAGCAGTTAAATGAGAAACAAAACCAAACCCATGTGTACAACCTATCCTACACTGCAGACACCTTGCTGCAATCTAAATTTCATATAATCCAGAATATCCTGGATTATATAAATTTCTTCTACGGGGGCATTCTTAGCAGGAGAAAATAAGTATTTCCACGAAGCTTTTGCAGGTCTCGTGGCTTCATCTGTGCTCCTACACCAGGTACTCCAAATGTGATTCTGCTACCCTCCTACACATAGGATCACTTCTGTTAAGTTACATTTTATTTTGAAATGTCAAAAATTACATTTTTAAAAAGTTGAAATTTCTATTAAGTTATATTTTAAAGGAATTTTGATCGTATTACCTACATTCCCTATTACAATAATAATAGGACCTAAATCCTACCATTAATACCCCATCTCAAAATAGATGAAGTTCTCATACAGACCCTTTTCCTTACAGGCTAATTGTGAAACTAAGGGGTGATTCTGCCTTGCCTCACTTCACCTGAGAAAGGAGCTCTCATGGGATCAAACTTGAGCAAGTGCAAGTATGTCCTGCTCTCAGTGAATTTACTTAGGCATGGTAAGGAAAGACAGCTAGGCTAAGAGAAGTATCTATGAACACTTGTTCTTTCCCCCTCCTTCCTTCCTCTTCTTCACCTTAATTTCAGGAAGAGCAAATGACACCAGAACACATCACACTGCAATTCCTTTAGTCTTTTGAAGGCAAATGACAACAGGACATTTCAAGAGGACAAGAAGACAGTTTGCCAATTAATGCTACCATGTACTGCGTGGAGTTGTGACTGTGACTTGAGGGTTAATGGTCACAGAACACCAGTGAGAGTAACTCCATTTAATTCAGCTGAAGGAAGCAGCACTAGCTGAACAACACTATTTGTTGTTCCATTTGTTCCCACACTAAAAAAGCATTCAACACATCAGTGCATGGGACTGCAATGGACTTTTATCAGGACTAGGATCCTCTGAGAAGTTACCTGCAAGACTGTTCATGAGCAGATATTTCACCCATGGAGTTTACCATTCCAAATTCAGTTGAAAAGGAGAAATAAGACAGCAAGGGGGAAAGGCAGACAAAGACAGCATATTCCTCAAGTGTGGAATTTGGGATGAGGATTTTTGAACTCTGGGAGATCATGAAGATGACTTTAGTAATGACACCAAATTTGCACCTTTCAATGTTCGTTGGGTTTGGGTTTGTTTTTGTTTTTTTACTAAAACATCTGGTTGCTTGTTCCTTACATTTTTAGCCCTAAATCCTAAAAACAGTAGGTGATTAAAGTGTATTTCCAAACCCAACCTTCCATTGAAATTTTAGAATAATAAATCCACCAGTATCTTTCAAAGCAAGACACTAATGTGGTTTGTTTTCAAGATGCTTTCACAATTGGTTACTCTGCAAGCTAATTAAAAAAAAATTGTCTTTAATTTTATAAAACCAATATTGGCCCGTTTAGCAATGGATGTAAATACATTTTTTCATCATTAATAGATGGAAAAACAGAATCAAGTTAATTTAATTTTTAAATATATAACAGCTTTTGCCACATCTGGTGGCTATTACAATGCCAGCAGAGGAGCTGGAGATCTCCTTAGGTAGCCAGCTCAGATTTCCTTCACCAGATTTCATCTCAAATACATAAAAGCTAGTAAAAGACTCTCTGTAGGTGAAATGGGCAATAAATACAATCCTTCAACTTCTGTTCACTTTCAGAGCTTAACTATCAGCCCCAGCTTTTCTGCACTTTTTGCACCATGCAGAGGGCATCACACATCCTTGCGTGGGCTACCCTGCTGTGATCTTGCTCTCTCCTGACTACCCAAACACTAAAACTGGGTTAGAAGGAGGGAATGCACCAGCCTTTCACTTTCAAGCAAGTCTCTTTCATCGTGTTATGAAAAAAAAGTACTAAGAATGTTCTCTCAGCCACTTCTTGTGAAGATTTTAGTAGTGATGACCTAAATCTGCAAATGATAGGAAATGTCCCACAAGTACAGTTCAATGAGAGTTTGGCTTCTGACAAGTATGCAGTGAAATCTGTGAAATTATGGGCTCTAAAATCCACAGTAACTTGATGTTTACACTTCAATATGGAGAAATCAAGCAGGGGTTAAGCATTGTTGAAAGCACCCCAGTTATTAATTCAGGTTGGTGTTTAAACTTGTTTCTACAAACATGCATGTTGTCCATGCACAAAGACAGGTTTAAAGATCTCACCATTTCTACTTGTTCTTCTTTCCAGAGCATTACCAGATAATTAAGGTCCAGTTCCCACCATTACCCAGTTAAAGCTGGCTAAGACAGCCATGAAAATTCCCCTCAATAAGGATGGCCAACTTGACTTCCATGCCTTTCAACTCACAGCTGAAACTCTCCCAGGTGTTGATGTCAGACCCAATATGAGAAATATAATATATAATGAGCACGTTTCAGCTTAGTGAATAAAGCTATGAGCACCTTGGTACAAATTGTACCACTAGACTTCCTGATTCCAGCTCTCAAATAATATGGGGCTATATGCAACAGTTTACAGCACACACAATATTTGCATGCACTATGTCTTTCATTTATCATCCTCAGTTTCATACTTCTTAGTAATTGCCTTAAATTTCCCAACTGAAGCAAGGAAAGACTGGTGAAAAGCATAAAGAAAAAGCATTTAAATGGAGATGCTCAAATGATAGAAAACAGCTCCACTGACATCACTTGTGACTATGGCAGTTCCTATCAACTGATGATCTGCTATTTAGAGTCAAAGACTCCCAAAGTCCTGGGTACATATATGCACTGTGAGAATGATTTAACTCAACCACATCCAGCCCTGGTAATAGAATGCATTGCTAAAATACAGATGCAGTGTAGGAAAAAATCCAAATACACATGCACTCCAGCTGCACAGATCATAGTTTATAATGCAAATTAATGCATTATTTGATTCCAGGAACATAAAAGATTCCAACTTTAATACTGATTCCCTTTGTACAAGCGTATTTACCCTTTTTTTCTCTAGATCACTTTGTCATCTATAAACTGTAGGGAAATACTTTTTCCTCCACCTCAAAAAGTTGTTCAGAGGAGATCTGGATGAGAAGTGGTACATATGTCAGGTTAATAATGTTCATGTGAATGTAAACATTAATCATGTTTACAAGATGTTATTGAATCTTTCCTAATTTTGGTTATTAGTGGTAACTATAATTTTTAACTGAGCTCCCCACACCAAGTAAATTAATTTCAGATCTGCCTGCTTGAACTCCCTTGCAGATTGAGTTAGTAAGGTTATTCTTTCTTAGCTTCCTTATTTACCAAAGGGGCTGACAAAATCTTAACAACAGGTATGCAAACTGCTGTTAAAAAGTGTAACTGTATTGCTTGTGGCTGTTTTGGGAGTAGCCAAGGCAATCCTATAACCTGTAGGTTACAAAAACATCTTGTATGCTTCAGAGTAAAAAGGTGTAAACCAGTGGAGGTCATCAAAATAAACAGTTGCTTTGCAAATGTGTTAGAACCCATCTATACATTTCAAGGGAAAAGTCAACTCATGTCTCATGTAAAACGTGAAAGTCAGGTCTAGAACTTTGTAAGATGCACATTGAGTATATTTGGAGTATAAAGCCATCAAATCTCTTGGAAGAATGGAGGATGAGCCTTATATTTTCTGTTACTTTTATTAGCTCCATCATGGAGGGTCTAAAGTAACTATTCTTAGAGTGAAGAAGAGGTTTTCCTATTCCAAAGTGAGTTGTGGATTAAGGAAGGTATTTTATAGAAATCTGAAATTGCACACAGACAAATCCAACCCTGACAGGCAAAGGAGGAGCTGCTGACCATCACTTATTTCTCAAAACAGATACAGAAGCAGCTCTTCCCAATGACCTATGACAATTGGCATCATTAACTTGCAGATTCAAAACCTGCAATAGTTTCCCTTATCCTGCTGCTCTCTTACTGTGTTTTGAGAGCAAGGCAGACGTCTGGGCACTTTTTTGTTTTCCCCTTCATCATTCAGTTCTTCACCTAAATCTCCCTTTGCCCCCATTATAATAAAAAGCCTCTTTAAGAGATGCAGCAAATGATGTGGCTTTTGTCACAAAGAATCTGTATTTGACTAGCAGGTTACTAGGTAAAGGATTGAGTGCTTTAGCTGAAATTAGTCTTGTAAAGGAAATCAGTGCAGTGGTTAACCTTAAAACTGCATTCATAGATGTACTCTTTAACAAATGCAGCAATCAAATGATAAACATGACCCAAATCCTGGCCCTTACTGGGGGAGGGGGAAATGGATGGGAAAAAAAAAAAAAAAAAAGATGTGCTCGTTGTTTATCTGAGCCCTGCTCACAGAAGGAAACAGGTTTGAATGCTTCAGCCAGGACTCTGCATTTCCAAGAGGAGGGGCTGCAATCCATCTGCCTCCCGAGTTTCAGCTGAGTTTTGGATGACGGCAGCCAATTTAAATGTCACAGTTTAATAGGATAACGCGTTCGCGGGAATCTGCCTCACTGCCTTCCTTCCTCCCACGATGTCTTCATCTCTCCGGGCAAAAATCTCGGGTTTCCCTCGCCTGATCCTTTTGCTGTCAGCCCCATGTTACCGGAACACGCATACAGCTGTTTTCCCTATCACAGCTGCATCTCCGGCAGCAGCTTTGAGGCTTGAGGACTGCAGAGGGCAGTGAAGGAGGATGTTCAACTTCACAACAGAAACGAGGCTAGGAAAAATGTATTTGAGAGTGATAAAAAACCTAACGGGGAAGGGGGTAAACTTAGTTTACCATGAGTATCTGCAGGGGCTAGGCTGCTGTTTTCCAGGGAGCAAGCACAAATAAGCCAAGCAAAGTGTGGCTCTTCTCCAGCTGCTCTTCAAAACTGGGTTTACAAGTCACAGCAGGGCCCCGGACCGACGAAGCAAGTTAGCAAAACATGGCACAGCCATGTAAAGGGAAGCTTGGCAGTGGCACTGGGCCCGTGTTTTGTGTCCCCTCACCAAGTTCAGGGCCAGAGACAGCCTAGCCTTGACCTCTCAAGATAGCCTGAGATCTCCCAAGCAGCTACCCAAAGCCTATTTTTAGCCCTCCCCGCCTGATGTGTATGTGTGTGTTTGCACAATGGAGAAAAGCCCAAGAGCGGGACTAGACGGCCCTGAAAAGGGAAATCTGATTTTATCGCCTGCTGAGGATGACGGTGACATGATTTCCTTCGGTTGGAAGGAGGGTCTCCGAGTTGCTTAAGCTAACGACACAACCACAGAACCGCAGCATTCCACCCGGCCAGTCTGGGCACTCCCTTCCCCCTGTAGCACCCAAGGGCACGCACTTTACCGGCACCCCACAAAGAGGGGTGGTGGGGGTACCCCAGCCCTGGACTGCTTTGCTGAGGCGACGAGAGCGATTCCCAGCCTGGCTACAGAAGAAGAAGGGGGAAAAAAGAAAAAAATCAAAAAAAAAAAAGAAGAAAAAAAGTGTCTTTCTGGAAACTGTCTCCTAACGCGGGACACGTTGTTTCTGCTGTACTAAGAGAAGGCGTTTTAAGATATCAACACCCAACGCCCCCGGCAAAGTTGGAGGCAAGGCTCTCGGTGTTAATCCCAGGCTTTCCACCCGGGAAGTGAAACTCAGAAAGGGCAATGAACTCCCCCGTCCCCCCAGAGGGACGAGCCCGCCAGCAAATGGACGGCCACGGCGGGGGCAAAAGGCTCACACCCCCCTTCCCGCACGCCCACCCGCGTCTCCCCGCGGGGAGAGGGCGAGAGCCGGCGGCCGGGCTCTGGCGCGGAGCGAGGTCGGAGAAGCGAAGGGGAGGGGAGGCAGGAGCACCGATAAGGATGACAGCCCGACGCCCCCCGGCTGAACAATACAGGCAGGAAAAAGGGTAGGAAATGCCTGTGCAATTGCAAGGCACGCATGTACCTACCAGTTCCTCCCAGGCGGGGCTGCGGGCGCTATAGGAAGGGTACCCATGCTCTTCCATCACCCCGCAGCAGGTCCCCTAGCTCCGGGGGAAGAGCGAGCAGCGGAGCAGGTTACGCGGGGCTGCGCCTGCCTCCAGCCGCTACCGCTCCTCCGGCCGGCAGCGCTTCCCCAGCGCCGCTCTTCTTCCCCCTCCCCTTCCCCGCCACCTCCGGCCCCGCTCCTCCCTTTTTCTCCCCGGACCCCGTCCTGGCCCCCTCCCTCCTCCCCGCCCGGCTCCTCTCCCTCCCACGGCCACCGGGCTCAGCCCCGGTTCCCGAGGGAGCCGGCCTGCAGCTGCTGCGCTGCTCACATCATCATCACCGCCGTGTCCTCCGGTGCACGGCTCGGAGCCCGCCCCCGCCGCCCCCTGCCCGCCCGCGGCGCCGCCTCGGGGGCTCCCCGGGCGCCTCGCACACCCGCCCCCCCATCCTCCCCGCCCCAGGAAACCCAACGGATTACGGGCAAATCGCCTTGGCTATAATCCGGTTTACAGCCGCTACAGGCTGTCGGCGTCGCGGTGGGGCCGGCGAGCGAGGATGCTCCGCGCGGCGCCAGGGGAAAAGCCGCCGAGGTGCTCTGAGAGCCGCTCATGCCCCGCCGGGGTTATTCCCCATCCCGCCTCCTCTGCATCGGTGCGGAGGAGGAGAGAGGGGTCTGAGGACCCAACGGGCACGGCTGGCTGTCCCGGGGCGCTCCGGGAAGAGTGCGCAGTCTCTCCTGATTCTTGCACCGCTCTGCTCCGAGCCGAACCCTCTCAGGGGACGAGGAGGTGTCAAGGTCAGGGTCCTGCCATCAGCGGGGGCAGAGGGCTGGCTGACCCCCTTTCTGAAAGCGCATTTCAACCTGCTTTGGGCACCCAGCAGAGAGGTGGTCCCTTCAGACAAGCAGGAGCTGGGAGCTGGTACAGCCACCATGGAAAAGAGAGCACGGACACGTAGGCCGTGTCAGTCATGGGGTGCCTTTCGTTTCCAGAGCCACCGTGTTTGTCCTGTGGAGTAGCAGGAATCTCTGTCCTCCATCACACCTTTATTAATACACAGCGTGTATACTTCAGTCCTCTCAGTTTACCAGTTACTGCATAACCTTGAACATCAGCCAGTGTAGTACAACTCTTCAAGTGGATGTTGCATGTCCTACAAACTCAATGCTTTGACTCATTTGTTTCACAGAATCACATAATCACACAGATTCACAGATATTAGGGGTTGGAAGGGACCTAGAAGATCATCCAGTCCAACCCCCCTGCCTGAGCAGGATCAC
>JAOEGS010013698.1:18105-43536 GCA_025447755.1 Corythornis vintsioides | reverse complement strand
AAAAAGAAAGAGAGAGAGAAGTAAGGAAAGGAAATTAAAACAACTTTAATGAAAAAAAAAAAAAAAAAAAAAAAGGGAATATATAAAGGAATATATACAAATATATATAAAACCAGTATCAAAACTAAAACCCCTGATGGTAATTACATCACCAATGATGATGTGGATTAGGTACTGGGAGAGTCCCAGACTGGGCCCAGCAGCAGATGGGAGCTGTGTTAAGGAGCTGGATTCTGGTACCAGATTCGGGAACACACCAATCAGGATTAAAGACAAAACAGACAAAGTTCTCCTCAGATGCTCTGAGGAAGAAACCAAGAGAACCTGGGCCAAGCAGGCCAAGTGGGCCAAGCAAGCAGGCCAAGACCCTCCTGATCCCTCTGCTTTATACCAAATATGATATATATGGGCTGGAATCCCTTGTTAGTCAGTATGGGGTCACCTGTCCTGTCCACTCCTCCCTGGAAGTGCAGCCTTTCACTTTCTAAACCCCTCACAGTGGTGCACAAGATCCAGCAGTGGCCTTGACCTGCACACCAATCCTTGGTAGTAACTCTAAACATGGGGTGTTATCACTGTTAGAAACAGACACTGCCTGGGAAAACAGGCTGCTAACCTTAGACAGTGCAATTAGAAGAACTGAGCTGAAAAGTAAAATCACTGAACAGAATTAATTTTCACGCAAACCAGAACAACCACCTGTAAGTTTATATATGCACTTACATATCTCATGGAAGAGAATAACTTGCTAGTTGCTAATTTCTGACCTAGTGTATATTTGAGCCAGCTTCCAAAATTACTTTAGTAATATTATACAAGGTCAATATCACACTCCTGTACTTTAAGGGTTATAGATCCCTTTTAATGTGAATCAAAAAAAAAAAAAAAAAAAACAAAACTCATTCCCACATCAAGCTGTTCCCTTCCTAGCTCATTACTTAAAAATCAAGATCATCAATACTATTACCCCCACTCCCAAGAGTATCTCTATAAAGGGAGCATTTCTAGCATTTCTTCAAAAATATACTACTTTATCTATTTAACAAGTTTTGTAACTGAATAAAAAGCAGAACAAAAGAAAATGAAAAAAAAAAACCAACCAAAAACCTACAACCCTGAAATGTTATGTCCTTGCCTGTAATTCATGTTAGCTTGAACAAGATATTAACAGAAATTTGTTACATTGCATGGAGTTTGTATGTCCATAAACAGGTGAGCTGAACAATACTTCATTCCAGCCATACAAAGAAAGATGGACAAACTTGAAATCCACAAATAGGAAGAACAGTCAATAAATCCTGTTCAAAATTTGCAAGTATAGGGTTCACTACAACTGATACATCTTTCAGTTTAACTGACACCTTCCCACAGCCTCATCACTTTCATAGATTCATAGATTCATAGATTCATAGATATTAGATATCACTTACAGGGTCTTACAATATACCAGTGTCTACTAAAATACAAGCAAATAAAAGGCACCATCCTTCTCAGTTCCACATTGGTAATGTTAAACAAGTAGCTTTTTCAGTACCCAAAAAACAGCCACTCGAGGCAATATACACAGGATCTTAGTCCTACAGAAAACTTGAGTAGCTCCTGCTATTCTTCAGAAAGTTCTGTAACTTACAGCAATGTTGTTAGCATTTGATAAACAAAATACCCTAAGTTCTCTCTGAAAGTGGTCAGTTGTCATCAGCTAATACATAAAAGGTCACAGGAAAGTGCAGAAAAAACCAGCCAACTTACCATTTTGAATTTAAAAAATCTCCTTCCCATTAACCCTTGCAACAAGTCCCAAAGGCTACATGAAAAGCAACAGGTTGAATTAGATTTCAGTTGTTCCTCTCTGCTGGATAAGTGCTACATATAAATCCATTAAGTCTTTGTAGTCTGAAACCTCTCACTGAATGCTCAGCCAAAAAAGGTGATAGAACAAAGTGCCTACTAATCAACTCAAATCATCCAGGAAGTGAGGCTTTGCTAATGAATTATGGTAATTAACTCTAGGGATTGGTCACTGTGCTGGCAGACTACCCACTTGCTCTGAGCAATAGGAGACAGATTAAATACACTTGCTTATATGCCTTACTCCCTGTTCCTACAGGCAGCACCTCATCTCCCTTCAACCAGAAACTCCTGAGTTGCATCATTGATTAGGCAGGCCCTTGGCACTCAGGTTCAACACTTGAGCAACAGTCTGTCTAGGGTAGTATGAGAAATATAAATTCCTGTCATCTAACTAAGAAAGTAATGATTTGATGTAAACATATCACTCATCTTGAGAGGTAAGCATCATTCTTATATCCTATGATATTTATTTGACTCTAGCTAATTGCTGGAGGTCATGGGTTAACAAATGAGATCAGCATTAATACTGGCAATACAAATTGCTAAAGGAATATTATGATCTAAATATAGAGCTGGCAAATACATAGTGGCACCTTAGACCCTTATCACCTTTAAATAATCCAAGTAGTATATTCTTGATTAATTTTCCCTGCCCAATTCTTACCAGGCAAGAAAACAAACTGCCATCTAGGCAATTTAAATGAACAACAACAAATCTGAGAACACATTAAGAAAAATATATAAATACCCAAATAATCAAAGAAAAATAAAAAAATTGTTCATGTCCAAATCTCAGGATGTTTCAGGAAAAATAAAAAAAACATCTCCAGCCAATGAATGTTTGCCTCAGATTATGAAAAAGCAGTGTTTTCTGTGCCAAACAGGCAGCCAACCTTGTACATATATTATGTACAGCACACAGTAAAATCTATCCTTCCCAGTCAATTTCCAAGGAGAGAGGAGGCAATTTTTAACTCTGAAGACCCCCTCACTTTGCTACTACTGTAAGCTACAACTGAGACACCTCAAATCCTTCTTCTCAGGTCTCAGCTCTACCAGCCGCTCCAGCATCATTCTGAGATCATGAGCTACATGCCAGGACAAGGCTACTCTTAAGAGATGTATCATCTACAGCTGAAGCTGTGCTGCAGACAGTTGATCAAACACTTTGACCTTCCAGGAAGTCATCTCACCTCTGCTCAAAAAAAAATACTGCAAAAATGCTCAAGCTCTGGATTTGTGGATGGCACCTGAGTATCAATATTTTTCCCTTCCCTCCTGGTGGCTCTCGAACTCTTACCATATATATAGGAAGTGGTTTTTTTCACCACTGGAAGCTAAAGGCACTATTGTCACTGGCAGACCACAGTTAAACCCTGTAGCATGAGTACAGACTTCTATAAGCTGTTGCTTATAGAATAAGCTGTTGCTGCCTTCTTCAGGTGAGATGCTTCAGGGTCATAAAGGTCACTAAGGCCAGACCAATCACCAGAATAATTTTTCCCTTCACAGATATGCAAGCAATAATAAAGGAAATGGTAGGAAACCCAGGGCAGGTATGCAGTCCCTACAGTCTTGGCATCACCAACAGGGTCCCAGCAGTCAACTCCCATGTGAGTGGTGATCCTCACTTTTGGCTAAGATGCTATGCTTTTAAAACAGAAAGCACAGTGTAATGGAAAAATTCTGTTCCAGTATTTTGCTGTTCCTGGTAAGTGGAATAACCCTTCAATCTTTTTGCAACTGCTATGAGGCTTACACAGAGGAAATCCTACTTGGATTTCTTTTAAACCAGAATAACCTGCCAAAATATTCAAGGGAAATAGCTTATGATAGTGTTATATTCTTTTCTGAAAGCTTAATTTAGACAACTACTAGCAGATCCCTTCATGGACACAACAAAATCGTAAACTCTATTTGACTGTGCTTGCCTAAAGCATTAAGTTCAATCCACCATGTCGCACCTCAGTAACTCAACACAGACTAGGAAATTCTTACAGTCAGCTTCCCCAAGGGATTTGTTAAGTTTCACATACATTTAGTTGTGCAGTTGGCCTGTTCAAATTGATAAACTTGTTGCTCAGTGCTTTCTGCTGCAGATTTTGTCTCCTGGAAAAAATAAGTATTGGAGTGGGGGAAGGAAGGCTACTATGTTTCAGTAATAACCTTTTCCTTTCTTTCTTTTTTTATTTTTTTTCTTTTTTTTTTTTTTTTTTTTTTAAGTAATTACACAAGCATTTCCTTTCCTATCTCTTCTTGAGAGGCATTTATTTTGCAGAAGAGACAGGCAGATACTCTGGTGATGGGCACATTAAAAACACCACAGATAGACAAGATGAATGTCATTAAGATGTGAAAAATGAATAGAAGAGACAGATAAAAAAATACTATTCAACTTCATCAAACATAAAGGAATAATACATGGATATTCATGTGGTGAATCTGAACAATGCACATAATAATATGCAGGTTACTAATAAAGACTTCATTCTCGAAAAGCACTTAAACATTCTTATTTTTTTAGTAGATGAGTAGTGTACTAGAGTCAATGGAATTATTCACTGGATTAAAGTATTTTGTTGGTTGAAGGCTAATATGACCCAAATGAAACTACTTATATCATGCTATACCATAAACATCAGTATGATATGTTATTAGAGAGCAAAATTCATTCCCTTCCCCCCCTCCCAACTGATGCTTATGGGTATAAGAACTACTAACCTACCACAACAACCCAGCACAAAACAATTCAGTGCAACCCAGTATCTGCAATGGCTTTTGCCAGCATTGGCAGATGATGAAGGGAGCAGAAAAGCAGCAAGAAAGGGAGGCTGAAGAAATAAGAAACAAGAGCAGCCTCCTTTCCAGAAGGGTAACTTTATGGACCTACAGCAAGAAGAAAGCCTACGGTGCTGGCAAAGAAAACCAGGCATGGTCACAGCATCAAAGAGAAGCAAGATATTATGTGTCTTTTCATCAGTCTTTAGCATACACAAATTAAAACTTTCTCTGTATCCTGCAGAGCTCCTCAATTACTTGTCATTACTATTGTGTGAGACAGAAAGCATTTAGTCCTCAGTGTGTAGCACAGATAGCACGTTAGCACACCAGACTCCTCTTTCAGCTAGAGAATCATGTATTTTGATGACAACTCAAAAAGAAGCAATTACTTTCTCCATCTTTCCTCAGATGCCTTTGTTATAAAATACAAAAAGCCATATTATCAATCCCTGCACCTAAACTGCAAAAGAATTTCCAGTGATGAGATGAATTTACAAAGATGATGCACTGCAATACCAAGGATGGAACCATGTAAACAAGTACCTGTGCTTCACAGTTCTGCCGTGATCTGTGGTCTGCAGTCTGTGTGATACTCTTACAAATACTATGTGGTATACATAGTGACCTGTGACCTATCAGAAGGTTGAATATTCACAACTTCAGAACCAGAAATCACTGTCTCCTCTACAGAAATACAGAATGTCATCATAGGCTTTTTAAAAATTTTATATTAATACAGTATGCTAAAAATATCATGTTCATTTTGCAGTATTCAAAATTAATTTCTTTAGCATCTAAAATAATGCAAACAGAAATGTATATATTTGCAAAAAGATAATGAAGATCAAAATAAGAATCTAGATATGAGAAAAAGATAAACATATATATTACAGGGAATTCAGGACACAAACCTTAACAGATCAGGTGTTGAAAAATAAATCAAGATCCAAAAAGTATGTAAATATAGTTTAATATCAGGTTCTGAAGGAGAGATTTCACAAGAAGCAGGCACGCCAATTAATATTTAGGTGCAATAGGGTATGAATTCATCTTATTTTCAGAGGCAGTTAGAATACCCATGTCAATAAATAGTCACATAAGTACAGGCTACAGTCAGGCCTATCTTAAAAAACAAACAAACAAACCACTAAAAAAAAGCAAAAACAAAAATAAACAACAAACAACAACAATACAAGCACACAAACAAAACAACCAAACCACACACACACACACACACACACACAAAAATTACCAACAACCCTCAACAACTTAACCCCAAAACTCCCCACTGCCAGTATTGGACCAGTGTTCCCTGCTTTTCTAACTTACAAGGAAGGTGTTTTAGCAAGCAGATGATGTTACAGCAGCTTTCATTCTGATTACCAGCACTGCACCTGACCTATGAAGAAACAGGACTTCATCTTCAGCTGGCTCAGTGATTAGAACAATGAAGAGCTAAAGTTAGAGCAGCTACACTTCCTTCACACTTGAACATAATGATAGCTTCTGAAAGGGAATCTTTAATACAGGGAAGGGGAAATTTCCACTTGCTGAAGTGCAAAAGAGATAGAAGCCCATCTGCAGTAACCTGCCTGACTTTTGTAATGACAGTAACACAGCATTTATACCTACACAATTACATATTTTTCATTGGGAAAAAAAATCTTTAAAAATACCAAACTACTTCACAATTGTCTTCAAAAGCAAAAGGTTATTTGCATGGAACTTATTTATTTGTTTATTTCATTTTCTTTCTATGGATACAAGGTTCAGCTTTTCTTTCAAATCGTCACAGCGTAGGGTCAGGGCAGCCCCCAGGCCGATAACAGATGCTCACTTTTAACAGTCCTCCCTCCCCAGCAGGGAAGAGAAAAAGGAATAAGGGAGAGAGACTTAGCAATTAGAAAAGGAAACTAGAACCGTTTTAATTAAAATGAAAAAAAAATAATAATGGAATACATACAAATGTGTACAAAACCAGTACCGAAGTTATCATCAGTGCTCTGGAGGAACCTACTGGACTGAGCGTGCCTGGATGTGCAACTTTTCCAACAAATGTCCAAGTAATTAAAGTCCCCCATGATAACCAGAGCCTGTGATTTTGAGGTTACTTCCAGCTGCTTGTAGAAGGCCTCATCAGTTTCCTTATCCATTCCAATTGCTCTCTCACATAGAGAGCAACTCCACCACCTCTCCTTGACAGCCTATCCTTCCTAAAAAGGACATAGCCATCCAGTGTTCCAGTCATGAGAGCTGAACCACCATGTCTCAGTGATTGCAATAAGATCATGGTCCTGAGATCACACACAGATCTCTAGTTCATCTTGTTTGTTCCCCATGCTGTGTGCATTTGAGTACAGACGTTTTAGTGAGTTAGCAATGCTAGAGTACCTCCTGACTAGTACCAACCCTGAGGTAGCAGTGGAGCTGGCACAACACCCCACAACTGTCCAGTTTGTTTCCTGCAGGACAGGTTTTTCCCCTTTCTCCTTTTCCCCTTTCCTTTTTACATGGTTGAAGTACTACCCAAGTAACATTTGTACCATCTGTGGTAGGCAATGGGGCAAAATTTCATCAAGGAGGAAGCCGAGAGAACTACAGTAACTTACCTAATGTCATTTGGAACAAGTCATAGCAGACTGAAGAGTAGAAACTAGCAATACCAGACACCTTAAATCTGCATATATTTTTTTTCTAGACCAATCATTTCTCTAGAAACAGCCCCTTAGAGTTCATAGTCAGCTCTGGGAGCCAGTAGCTTGGAGACAAATCTACTGGTAGAATCCAGCTGCTTTACAACACATGCTCTGTATACAATGGCCGTAATAATGGCTTAATTGACTAATCTTGCCTTGACTAGTTAATAGCTGATGCTACTAGACCACATATCCATCCCAGAGTTTGTATGCTCTTGTCTGCTTGTTGCACAAGAAAAATAGGGCCAAGCTTAGCTACTTCCTTTGCCACAGTAATATTTGATGCACTTTCTGACCCCTGCAGCTGTTTCTAATCTGACTGAAATTAGAGCAGACAGCAAAATCTTCAGCCAAGGAGATAGTTACTGAACCAGGGGAAAAGCAAGAGAGCAAAAGGAAACAAACCCCATTTTTACACATTGGCTCCATCCTTTATTCAATTGAGCTATAACTCATTCATTATATTTATGGTTAAGCCATGAATGATGCTGGCCTCTTGGTATACTTTTTTTGTCCATCTGTAAAATGGGAATAATACTAGTGGACTATCCCCATCAGGAAAATAAAAAAGGGTTTTAATTTATTACCATTAATAGCATCACACTACAGATCAGGTAGCAGGGTGATAAATGTAAAAATACATGTATACACATAGATCTACAAAGCATAAAGGAGTCTTAAATCTCCAGATCTCCCTTCCAAATATTTTAAGAGGAACTAAGAAAATATAGAAATAAAATACTAAAATAAAAATAGGTGCAATGCAGGAATTACCACTTTTTCTTTTTTTTTTTTTCTTTTTTTTTTTTTTTGTAAAGTGTGCAGAGCAGGTGCAGCAAGTATCATTTCCCTCCTGCTGCTTGGCCCACCTGCTGTCTGCCTGATGGTGCTATCCTCACTACTTTAGTATTTATTTCCAAAATGCAAAGTTAAAACTCACAATATACTTTTTTTTTTTTCTTCCCTTTTTTTTTCATGTCAAGTATATTCCAGGTATCGTCCCAAATAACTCTATGACTGTATCACATGCAACTTCATTATTCATACAGATGGAAAAAAGAAAACAGACAGCAAAACTTTTCAGTCTGAAATACTCTGTTGTGCAGATGTGACTTGCTGCAAAGAGCCCATTCAGAAGACAGTATGTCCCCTTCCTCTTTTGCTTCTTAAAATAAAAATAGTAATAAAAATAATAATAAATTTCAAAGTGTAAGTCTTCCTTGTTCTCGGGCTATATGGTTTTCTAAGTCTTGTTAAAGAAAGGCTAAAAGAAATATACAAACACAGGTTTCTAAGGGATTTCAAGTAAAACATCAAATTTCATTAACTCATAATTAGATGAGAGTTGGTAATATTGTAAGCAACCCTTACCATGCAGTTCTTGCTCTCGTGTTCCTCCCTTTTTCTTCTCCAAGCTTTATAAACACACACATGCACTTCCCAAACATGTTTACTCTATAGAACTGGGCACACCTACATGGAAACTTGCATTTCTGAAAAAACTCTGTAATGCCCTGGTTCCCTTCAGTGCTGCAGCTCTTCATTATTCAGGTTGTTGGATACCTGGGTTCAGCTCTTCCCCAGTTCACTTGGACTCCTACTCTGAGGCTGCTGAGTGAGAAAGGTCCAGAGCAGGCAGCTTGCTCCCAGGAAGGGATGCAAGTGCTTCCCTGCAGCCTGCTGCTCCAACAGGCCTGCTCATTCTCCTTCAAGCTAATGCTACCAGTCTGGGGATGCACCCTCATTTTCCTGCTTAGATGACAGACTCAAGGGTGGTTTTATTTTATTAAATAGAAATCTAAATTTAAGGGGACTCATATAACCAACACTAAAAAGAAGATGACACCTGCAGCATATGGCCATTACCCAGGTAACACAGCTGCACTGCTAGAGTCCCACTGATGATGGGGACTGGCAGCTCTCCCAGCTTCCAGTCATCCATGCCTCCAGTGAAGGGTATGGCTGACATCTGTATTTGTGAAATTCCTGCCACCACATGCTCTCAAGGCCAGGGTCTGGACATCTATTCTTCCCTAGAAATACATGTAGATTTCCACAGCAATGCACCAATGGTTTGATATAAAAGTATGTACTGTCTGATCATGTAAACTTCAGTTTTTCCTCTCACCTATGAACACGAGTCGACCTTAAGCCTCCTTTTCTCCCCAAAAGGGAAAGAGATCCATTGTAGAGTAATTATTAACACTATGAGCAGTCATTAAATTAACATTTTCATCATTCTGGACAATGAGTCCCCTACATTTACAACTGATAGCAATTCTTAATTCAAAACAATTACTAGTATCACTATTGTTTATAACATGTACTTTGTTTAGAAGAGATTTGCTTAAGCTTTACCTTTTTCTTTTGGGTTTTTTTTTTTAACACTCTTCCAATTCTTTCTTTAACTATCCCAAGTGGCAATGAAAATTATAGTGTGTCAAAGAATAGTGCAAAGGATAATATTCAAGCAATAATGTATTTGCTGTTGCTTGAGGAAAATAAACACTTTTACAAATGCATTAGTTGTGAGAATAATTAGCTTTTGTTAATAATATCCAAAAAGTCAGACAAATAAACAGTAACAATTGACAATGAAAAAAAAATCAGACTTTTTACAAAAAGCATATACATTTCCTACAGCTTTTTCCTATATATATTAATGTTTTTAACTTTTCTATATACATCTATTTTTATGCTCTGATTCCAAATGTTTCATTTTTACCTGTGGCTACATGCATTCCATCTCAGAACAAAACAGCATTTCTCTGTATTTTACTGTTCTGTTGACACAGAATAATTTTATTTTAAAGAAAACAGTTCTACAAAGTCCACTAAATCAATGTTTCTTAAAGATAAAAGTTTGCAAAAACATGATCTGCTCTGTTTTCTCCCTTAACTGGCCTTCTATTCAGCATTCGTTTTAAATGTAATGTTATTTCAGTCAACCAATACTTTTAAACACGCTGAATAGTGTGGAACATTCCTTTATTCTGATGTCATGCAGAAAGCATTTTTCTCAGAAGACATCTTTTGTAGTTGTAACCAAAAGGCAAAAGAAACTGGAGATCTCAAAGGGCGGGGGGGGGTGTGGGGGGAATGGCTTAAACGCCTCAGTCCTGTCACTTCTAAAACTGTGTCAAAGCCACACATATTTTTGGCAGTGACCTCTTAAAATAGTCCCTTATAAGCAAGCACTTCTTTGCCATTTCCAAGGTATTATACTTATTTTTACAGGTTTTGTCTAAAAATTCCTTGCATTATTGTACTGTATCACAGGGAAGTTGGCTATAGTTTCATGAAAGACGTTTTCATTTCTGACTGGCATCTTCTCAATAGCAGGGGGCCCAGGCACACCGCTCTCTTCCAGGCAAACCTTTCTGCTCTTAAACAGTACAGCATTCATAACTTACTTTCAGCACCGCAGGGCAGCTACATAGAAAAGCTTCTCCAGCTTAATAGGTTACATCACAGAGAAGTACACTATTTGGCCAAGGTGTAAAACATAAATGCACCCCTCATTCACTTCTACACCTTACAAAAATGAAATCTTATCTACCCCAAAGACCTGCATTTCCACACTACAGCCTGGTTGAGGATAGAATACCACACTGTTGCCAAGCTGTTGTATATTTTCCTGTGGTTGTTACATATCATTGCTCCCAATTAAACACAGGAAAGGGAAAAGTCAACTGCAGAAGAAAGGAAACATGAAAAGTTCTACATGTATTGGCAATAACTTTCATTTCTGCAATACTCTGAATTCTTACTGGTGAAACCACTTCATGCAGAATGTGAATCTACTTTTACTACTTAGGCTATCTCACAGGCATGGATTTAAAGGGAAGGCATAATAAGGTAAAACTACTTATCATCACCATGATTCAGGAACAAGAATTCTTACAAAAATAAAAGCTTGGGTTTTATCCCAATATAATTGATGACATTTTAATTAATAAAATTTTTACATCTTAATATGCTAATATAGTAAAGAATTTCACTAAGCTCCCATATTTTTCTACAGGAAATTATGTTACACAAAAATAATTTTGGAAATATTGGGAAGTTTTAAAATAATATTGTAAATATACTTTGGGTTTTGTTTGGTTGGTTTTTTTGTTTTGGTTTGGTTTTTTTTAATGGATAAAATGATCTAAACAAAACCCAACAAAAAAAACCCTATATTGAATTACTTCTTTTTCGATGGTATTAAATATTTTTAGTCTAGCCCTGAAGAGCTTCAAGACATTGAACTTGAGAATTGTGCCATCTTTCTGTACAGCTGAGCTATAGTTATTCAAAACTTGTTCTTGCTATTTTGGGTGTCAAAAAACAAAAAGTGAGGATTGCTATATTTAGAGGAGGAAAAGAAAACACTTTGCAAGTACCTTTAAAAATGCTGTTTGTTTTAAAGATAGTAATGTACTCAGAATGCTAACCCCAGCCTTAACAAAGACATCACTGCATCACAGAAAGTGTCAAATGTTATCAGTACAGATGTATGTGCTGCATATGCACAGGTATATGTGCTTAGCCTGTTTGAACTGTGAAATTCCAACTGTTCCAATCACAAGTAACAACACATATTGTACAGAAACTTCTGTGTTCTGTAAATACAGATAGAGACACTTTCAGGTTAGGCATGTTATTGTATGTTACTATTGGACTGAGATGTTGGTCACATGTACACTGGTATAACTTTATACTTAAACTAGCACAGAACATACGAATGTCACCTTGCCAAAGTAAACACATGTACATCTTTTTCCTGTATAACTACTAATTCTTACAATTAGTAGGTATTAGAACAATGGCTGCCACCTATTCTGCCAAAACTATGCCATGTTTTAAGTAGACAAAGCCCTATAGATCTCAAAAAAAAAAAAAAAAAAAAAAAGCTGTGTTAGCTTGGGAGGGGAGTTTGTTGTTGCTTTGGTTTATTTCTTCCTTAGATTTGTTTTTTGATTATTTGGGCACCTAGATTCCACATATTATATTCAATAATAAAAATCCTGCAGGTTAAACAGAAAAGTTTCTTCTAAAGAAACTACAAACAATAACAATGGATAGAAGCACTTATAGAGCAATGAGAACTGTGAGACTGAAGAGGCATTGTAAATCTTTATTTGTCCCACAGAAATTAAAACAGAAGCCTCATTTCTATTATCTCTTCTGCAGAAATATCTCTGTTTATTCTAGAGATAATGCCTTGTTATGCCAGAAGGTAGGACTTGGGACACAACTGCCTTTTCATATGTAATTTGGAACTGGGATTCAAATTTTGTGCTGTGAAAAAGAAGGGAAACCTGCTCCAAACATATCTTTAATAGTATATCAAGATTTATCTACTTCTCTAATCCACTTCTCCAAATGCACTAATGAAAGGAAAAGAATGCAACTGTCACCAGCACTTATAAGTAAAAATATTAATATATTTCTTTAAACATAATACCATCTTAGTACATTCTCTGAGTGTAATGATAATTGCTTTAATTGGAAAAAAAAAAATGTTTTCTACTTTCTATTTTTCTTTTACAGAGTTAACACAGCTTTGAGAGAGTACACTGGATTCTCTTCTGGCTCATGCATCAGCAGAATTAGTAGCTAAGTTCCAGCTGTGGAGTCCTCATTGTTGACAACCCATGAACCATAAAGAACATAGCTAAACTTTCAAATTCCAAGTTGAGCTTGTGGCACTGGCAGTCAAGAGAAGCACCTTTTTCCCTTACTCCTTCTCACCTTTGACTCTACAAAATAAATTAAATTATCCCAGGAAAGAGAATCAGCTATTTGATGTTAATAGATTTTTGAAGAGAAGTCTTTGCTTCAAGAAAGCTACAACAGCATGCCTTGAATTCACAATGTTTGTCATCCACAAGTACTGTGCCATATGCTTATTAAAGAGCATTAAAGTATGAGAGGTGGAAAAAGTGGGACTTCTTTTGAAATAAATAATACTAAAATTCTTAAGCAATCCAGAACCAAGGGGTTCAGATGAAGGCCAAACAGAGCAATGTTTGTGTATACTTCTTAACTGTTATTTTTGAGTTGTCGTGGTCAAAAAAAAAAAATAAAAATTAACAACAACGGAAAAATAGACTGATCTCTCTCCAAGTTCTTAAAATTATTACTACCTCTCAAAATTTAAATACATTGTGTAATATGGACATTTGACTGTCTGTGCCTTTCCTCACAGCAGAGGTGTTCCAATCCTCTGATCATTTTTGTGACCCTTCTCTGGACCCGCTTCAACTAGGTCCATGTCATTCTTGGGTTAAAGACTCCAGAGCTGGACACTACTCCAGGTGAGGTCTTACCAGAGCAGAGGGGCAGAATCACCTCTCTCACCCTGCTGGTATTGCTTCTTCTGAGGCAGTCCAGGATACAGCTGGCCGTCTGGGCTGGGAGTGCTACATACTTTAAAGTTTTGTTAAGGTATACTGCATATCATTTTAAGTATTACAACTCCCTCAGATGCACGAGGACTATACACAAAAGACATCAACTGTGTAAAGACTGATAGACAAACTCAGACATATATATAAAACTATATAACAACTATAAAAAACACTGCAGAACAGCTTTCATGTTCAAAAAAAGAAAATGGTGAAAAGTAAGTTTACCTCCCCCACATTTAAAAAAATTAAAAATAATTATGAACCATGCATTTTTGTTTCATGAAATCTCTAGCATAAGCACAATAACAACAGTTGTCTGCAGCCTTAATGCTAAGTAGCCACTTAAATAACAGAAATAATAATAATTGACAGTGCAAGTTTTCCTTTATATCCTTCTACAACTAGTCCCCCCTTAGAGTTTATCATTCCTTAGATTTATAACATATCCACCAAAAGCGAAAATTCAGTGTCACTCATACCATTTTGAAAGAGATGCAGCTTCACAAATGATAGGAACCTTGGGGCATTTCAAATTGAATGTATTTTTGAAAATCACTTTAAATTTCAACTATGGACTGTAGCTAGGCCTGCCAGCCTAAAGATAATGCTCTGTATTACCATGCCACAGATCTGTGTTCGATTTCCAGCCTCTCTGTAGCTTTCCAAACTGCCACAACATAGGGTGACACTAGTACCTCTTGTTATCATGCAGACACCACTTCAGCCGATTAAGAAGCAGCGCTGAGAGGCTCTGAAGAGAATCCCATCCTCCTCACCAAGAAGGCTGTGTCTTTGAGCATAGCAAGAGGTTAAAAACAGGGTTGAAATGGAGTATATCCTCAGGGCTCCATCAGGGACATGAAAGACAACCCAAGAAAGTATGTTATATGGCAACAAAGACATCAAATAATTTTAGTGGAATAGCTGCCTTCTACCTCCACAAGTTTCCTCGGCACTTCCAGATGCATACTGTATCTTCTTCCCCTTCCATCACGAGAGTTGGCTGTACTGCTCCTACATGCTATGAAACAGAGGCTACATTTCAATCTAGATAGTGAATTAAGTTATTCCCATGTAATGGATTATCCAGGACCTTCTGTACTCATTGAAAAACAGAAACTACTGGTAAAAGGGCATGTGCAGAAGGAAAGCAACTGGTTTCAAGTGTTGCTACTCAGTCCTTACACCTCCGGTCCTGAAACTTCACAGGATCTTCTGCAGTCAGTCATGGAAGGATTTTCAAAGTTTAATTTACATTTCGAAACGAATAGTTCTGTTTCACTATTCCCAGATACTATGACAGCATTAAAATTATTCTTGTTACAATGATAAATAATCTCTGTGGGTAAATGTATGGCATTTATAAGGAGATTCCAAGCCAGTACAGATACAGGAAAGAATTTAATATAGTTCTTGCCTGTTTTCCAAAGAGAAGCAAAGAAATCCTAAATTTGACCTGCTGCTTGTAAAGCATTTGGGGATTCTTTAGAAAGAGAGACATCATCACACAATGTGCTACTTTAAAGGCAGTAGTGTTACCCTAGGGTCATGGTACAAGCTTTGTATCTGATGACTTTAAACCTTCATAGTGTGACCACTTGGCTTGAAATCTGACTTTCTTCATAAATGCAGTTATATACAAAAGAAAAATTACTTTCAGATTAAGGTAAACAGCTGCATAGTGACAGTGGGAGCAAAATCAGCATCTGTGGTCTTGTGCAAATCAGTATTAGTTCGACTGGATGTTGCTAAATAAATGACTGAAAGGTCACATACTTGCTGGAATATAGAAAAAGCTAAAAAGGCCAGTGCTAAAGTGCTGAAAAATTTGAAAGCTATATACTGCTAAAAATTAAATTGAAATACATTTTCTAAATACCTTCTGCAACATAAGTGGCCTGTATCTTCCTTCAAGACAGAGTATCAGTTTATTTCAAATTTAGAGATATTGGCCTTGATTCAAATTCATGGCAGTTATAGAAACCAATGTTCCATGGCTTGATTCAGGTGGCAAGCATTAAATCTTTTTACTGCTGTCATGCAACAACAACTTTAATACAAATTAGCACTGCCAAACTCAGTTTCCTGAGCTCAGAAGTCCTTGATGTTACTCCCTGAATTTTATTCATACTTTCACACGGATTGTGCTCTGCTGAAATTGTTATAGCTGACAAGAAACAAAAAACTACAATTTAATGATACTGGATTCAGTATTATAATTCATGACATTGTAGAAAATTTAACATGCATCTCTTCATTATTTTTTTAACTCAAGTGAAGCTCAATCAAATCCACACAATGTTTGTTTTTTGTTTTTATTTAACCTGTACACTGTAACATTGGTTTCTGAGCCAGATCTTCCTTTCAGATCAATTGTTTATGCTGAATCCAATCCTCCCAGTCAATAACAACTTACATTTTTCAAGCTACTGATTCAAATTTCACAACAGCTTTTTTGGAGTTCAACACAAAACCACCCAAGCCTCAGAAAATAAGAAACAACAAACCATAAGCAAGATTTTTTTTCTACTCACCAGGAATATACAAGTAACTAAACTTGACACTCCAGACAAGTCAGAATGAGATCTAGAGGGTAGATCTGAGTCAGAGAAAACATATTTCCACTTAAGAAAGAACTCTCTGCTTCTCCAATCAGCCACTCCAGACTGATGAGCCCTTAATGACAAAGTTCCAGAAGGAAGGGCGGGAAATGCCAATGAGTACCGAAGCCTCCTGTGTTTCCACGGCCACGCTCAAAAACCCCTGGCAAAAATTTACATTTCAAGGAATGTCCAGTTCCAATTTCTAGCAACTCCCACAGCAGTAGACCAAAATCCAAAACCACTTCCTATGAAATTTCTTGCCAAATCAGTCAACTCCCTGTAACTTTGAAATGAAAACCAATTCTATCTGAATGTAGACCTCAATTTAGATCCAGTTATTCATGAGTTTACTTTTTTTTGTTATTACAAATCATTTCTAATCCAGGAGTACGCAGAGCTCTGGGCTTTAGTGTGCTGGCAATAGAGGCATATAATGGTCAGTCCTGGTCAGGGGCTTACAGTGTGTGAAGACAAAGGAAGGAAAACAAAATAACATAACATAACATCCCTTTTCCTCCCTAATATGAAACAATGATGAGGATAATCTTGTTAGTTCTATGACTAACAGGATCTTCACTTATCATCTAAATTTAACCTTTGTTATTTTTTAAAAACCTGCAGCCTTGCTACTTTTTAAGTGATTCTCTTTTAGAAATATTTTTTTTTTTAAATGTCTTCATAAAAAAGGAAACAATCAGTTTCTCAGTTACTGCTTTTCCTGCCTACCTCTAACTACCCTTGGCCAACTGTCTTGTAAGTTTGCATGAAGAAAGAAACACCTAAATCAGCATAGGGTAACACCACTGAAATTCTGAAGGCAAGTCCCCATGGTTTTGTGGCTGAATCCTCATCCTCCTAGGGAGTGCTGGTGCTTTTCTTAAGAAAAGGGGAAATAATTTATGACCCTCTCTAGACCAATACAGAGAGTACCAGAGTCTTTCTGAAGGACCAGCAAATCTTTCTTACTCTTCAAAAGCAGACTTCAAAAATGGTGATTAATATGTTTCAGCTAATATGAGTGAAGCTCACTTGTGCAAAGACTTGAATTAAAATATTATTCCTTTATGTTTCAAATATATATATATGTGTGTGATACATATTGTTTATATATCAAGAGAAAGGAGGGATAAAATGGATTTTCTCCAGCACAGTTCTGGTAAATAGCAATCCAAGTATTTCACCTTGGGGTCTTCTGGAACTACCAGATTTTACACTACTGTCAAATTATAACATTTTAAATAATTTATGTTAACAATGAAATACACTTGATCAGGATTTGTAGCTATCAGGAAAAAAAAAAAAAACAACTTTTCAAAAAGCATCATAGGTGTTTACAAAAACTAAGTAAGGGACTTAACAGATAAAAGTTCTAGACATACTGTGCATTGATATATTTCTCTATATTTTATTACACACTGAATATTTATCAGGAGTCAGGAATAGAAATTCCATGTTTTTTATGGCTTACATAGTTATATCTGAATGCCTGTAAGAGACTTCCAGTATCTACCTCCAGTTTGGAATTCCAGCATGGCAGTGTTATTTAGCATTCACCAAAAACAAAAGACAGTCTCCTAATTGATTTCACTTGTGATAGGTCACAAGTGACCAAAAAAACTTTGATGTCCTAAGTATAAGTGGCCAAATTTTACAAGGACCTGAGCATCTTACTGTCAGTGACACTTTGGTGATTAAGATCAAGACACAACATAAAATTTTGGCTCTAGTACCTACACTAAGCGATGGCTTTTGCAGATAAGACATAAAAATAATGTGTATAAATGTAGATAAAGTAATAGAAAAAGCAGAAAAAGAAAACTGGAATGGTTTTTGATGGGGTTTCCTCGCTGCACTTCACATACTCAGCTGGATACTCAGCCTGTGTAAACTGACAACCTAATACTGGAGTGCATGGAGCTACAGTACTTATAACACTAATTAATAATCTGGCTCTATCTACTGATGTCAAGACAAAAATCAGCACAAGCTTTCCCACCAAAGAGATTAAAATCCAAAAATGACCCTAATGAATACAATGGTGTTTGGGGAATTTCTTTATCATTTGTGCAAATCAAAAGAAATTCTGAAGGAACAGAGAGGGTGATGGCAATGCAGTAACGCCTCATGTAACCTCACCCTTAAGAGACTCATCATGAAAATCTTCTCTAGCTGTGTGCATAGTGCCCCTGGCAATGTGTGCCTTTGCTCTCCAAAGAAATAAGAAAAAAAACTTATTGACAGGCCTGTAAGCCCAAGATACAGCATTGAAAAAGGTACTTAAGGCTGTGAATTATGCTAGACACCCTTTAAGAAATTCACATAAATTAATGGTGGTATTATGGGACAGGCCAAATGTTAACAACTAGCAATCAGCTGGATACTTAAGGATTAGAATAATTCAACTTTCTTTCTTCATGAAAACTAAAAATTTATTTTTTAAAAAAAAAAAAAAAAGCCAACACAAAACAATCACTAATATCTGTGAATCTGTGAAAAAAACAACTCTTTAGTCAATATGAGTTAATAATTTTCAAAATCTATCCAAAGTCTTGTGGCACCCAAAGACAATGTACATCAATGCAACCTAGACAGATGAAGTTTTGGAAATCCCTACAAAAATACTTGACAGCCTATCTGATAGTCCACTTTCTTACAGTTTTCCTTATGCCCATTATGTGGAAAGTATCTTGCTGTCTTAACCTTTAAAAATTACTCTCACTTTCAGTGAAGTAATTACTCATTTCCCAGGTGCTATCTGCTAAGTGCAGTGACTACACTGATAATTTATCAAACAAAAATTCAAGTAAAATGTATTGATTTTATTACTCTTTAAGCCTAAACACATCAAAGCTACCACTGATGAAGAGTTTTTAAGGAAGTTAGACTAAAAGAATAATCTAAATTCACTTGAAATCACTGAGAGTCTTTCTGTTGATTGACTTCTGTGAGCTTTGAAAAGGGCCTGAACTGGTCAGCAGTGATGCTCCAAGCTACATACAAAGTGAAATTCAATTAGGAATGTACAAGTATGGAATTATTATACCTCTATCATGACAGAAGAAAAGCCACTTCTTTAGTAATCTTTAGCATAGCTTCACAAACTTCTGTTAATACCACACCACTTGTCAGGGATTCTTTCTCTCTTCTTTGGTCCACATTAATCTGAAGTATTTCAAGCAATCATGGCATGGTCTGAACACAATAGGGGAATGTCCTCCATGACAAATGCCAGGTGCTCCTGCCAGCAGAGCAATTCCCTGACCCTAGGAGCTGGCAGAACAGAATGTCTCAATCAGCTCAGAGGATGGCCAAGCTTTCTGGGGAGGGATTCACTAACTTTCCTATCCACAAGCAAAAATAAACTTGTGCCATGCACTAAAACCAATAGAAAAAAAAGGCTAAATAGTGATGTAAAAATTGTAAAATGAAGCCTTCTGTCTGTCTGCTTCTGAATGATGAGGATAGAACAGATCCCCATTACAAGACAGAGGAATACACATTTCTTAAATTAAGAAAAATATTTAACACTAATTTATACCCAGGTCTTTTTTCTTCCTACATTTTGTAGCACTGCATAAATTTTATATTTTGGCTAGTTTTGCTTATTTAAATAAAAAATAAAAAATTAAATGGATGCACTGTTTGTGGAGTAACTGGCACATTGTATGTTGACATTGAGCACTCATTCATTAAATATATAAGTGATCTTGCAAATCTTTAAATGGGTAGCATCCCTGTACATAGGTTTTAATAAGAATTTGAAAGGATGGGCCATGCATTCTGAAACAGGAACACGGTGGTTTTGATCATTTTTGCAGCATCAGTATACACTTAGCATAGCAGCAGGATCTGTTGAATCCTAACTTTGTCTAAAAAGACAAGAAAATATAGAAATGGTTGTAGGATACAACCTGGAATATCTGTATATTACATATATTGTTATTAAGCTTTAAATGTTGACACATGAAATCTTGCCACCCTTCACCATCTCCTGCTTCAGACTGAGTAGTCACATCTTCAAAGAATTTCCCTGTTTCTTTCAAAAGCATCCCTTTCTGTCAAAAATGAATAATCCAACGTCCAAGGTCCTTTGTTACCAACATTTTATTCTATGAAAAACACAACCCAAATATTGTTAGTAGGCAAGAGTTAAAAAACAATAGTAGTGATTGGGAAGCCCAAGTCCCATTTTTCAGAAGAGGCCCTTAAGCATCTACACATCTTTCTGTGTTTCCAAAAGTTTGTGTAGCTAAATCATATCTGAAAGTTAAAATTAAGTCCATGAACTACTTTGGTTGTTTTGAAAATATTATCCTGCAACTTCAAATAATTGTTCAATAGAGAACATTATTTATTACCTTGCTTTAAACTAGCATTTCTCTTAACTTAGCTATTTTAAATAATATCATTTATTAGAACTTACTGAAGATTTTCATTTACAAAATCTGCAAACCCAAGTTTCAATTTCTTGGGCAACTTTAGCATTTTCTTGTTTATACTAGCAAGTGAAATTGAAAGCAATACATTATCCAGCCTTAAGGGCTTGCTTCTCTTTCTCCTTTCAATTAATCTTGTCTCCAAGGAGTCCAGCATTAAAATAAAATAAAATATCAATACTATTCTATTTTTAATTTCTGTGTGTTTAATTATAAGCAGCAATTAATCATTTTTTTTTTCAATTTCACTTCTTCTTGGGGGCATCTCATTGATAAACTGAAAATCAACACCACCGTATTAATCAAACAATCACAAAACTTTGAGGCAAAAAAAAGTGTTCACCCCATCAAGACTGTAACCTAAAGCTAAGTAAATCCCATCTTTTTCTTGAATTATTGGTAGAACTAATTTATTTTTCCAGAAAACATTTTCAGAATATATATTAAAGTTCAATAGCAGAGGGCCAATTTCTGTTTTCAATTACACTCTGCAACTTCATTAACACTAGTGGAATTGTTTGGCTATAACTAATGGCAAAAAAATGACTCACAGTTAACACCCTTTTTTTCTGAGTACTTTCTATCAGAGAAAAGAGAGCTCACGACTAATCCACACTAGTATTCCCAGTACGATCCTAAAGCTTGGAAAAAATGCAAATTTCAATCATTTTGACATTGTTGTTATTACTGAATCCACTTTAAATGGAAGAACACTGGATGCTGCTGCTCTCTTCAACATTTTAATATCAGCAGATCAAATCAAATCACTCTGGATAGGCTTGGATTTTGATCTATGTGCAAGATTAGTTAAGAGTTGCAAAGATTTTCCCTCAAACCCCTTGGTTTGTAAGAATTCTCAGGATGTCTGTAAAACTGGCCTTTCTCCTACCACTATTTTTGTGGATATATAAAAACTCCTTCTTTGGCACTGTATTTGACCTCATTTACTTTAGAAATGACATTAGATTTTTTTAGGTACTATTACAGATAAGAAATTAAAATATTACAGGAGTTAATGTCAATTTCTAGGATAATTGGTATAATATGAATCTCTCTTTTTTTGCAATCTGTTTAATTATTTCCACCCTTTTAATCAGTTCAAATAAATTAACTGACTTAACTGCAGCAATCTATTTATTTCTGCACAAGCAAAATCTGCCCATCAACAGATATCCTGAAGTTTCTTCGTCTAATCTTTAAACTAGTATATTCCACTGAAAGGTTTAAAAAGCTGGAGCATATTTCTGCTTCACAGCTAAATTCTCAAAACACATGTAGGGTTAATTTCTATTAATCTACATATATAAAACACTTCTGCCAAATTATTTTACATCGTACAGTAGTAAATTCATCACTGCAGCAGTCATGAACACTGTTTTGGTAAGAGAAGTGTAAATACTGACAACTTCATTACAGCACATTCTGCAAACAGCTCTTCCCCACTCAAGGAGTCACATCTTCTAAGAGAAACTTTGTGCCTTCTGCACAGGGAATTATTTGTGATGGACTTGGTTTTACCACTACTTTGCCATTGTCAATAGCTGGATCTGTTACACAAGTACTGCCTTTATTTATATATATATGTATCTTTTGTATGTATAATATAAATATTTATTTATCCACATTATTTAGTCTTAACTAGAAAATCTGGAAGTGTGCACATGTATCTGAGCTGAATTTTTTTTAGAAAAAAAAAATCCACACCAAACACAAGCCAATTGACAAGACAAGCTTACATGTTTTAGCTGTATTTTCCTAAACATAGAAGTTCAGCCTGCTTCATACATTTTATCACCTTTACTTTGTAAGAGGAAGCCAGTTAACTATTTTTTATAGATTCTCTTTGATCAAGACTGATAATTGTATCTTTTTATCATTACTTTTCCGGCTCAGGTCTATAGAAGTGGTTATTACTTTACCAAAAGTTAACCCTTTACTTCAACACTATATTTTCTTGATTAATTGTTTTGCTCTCTAAGAACAAATAATGATCATAGTTCAATAAGAACTCAAGTAAAATCAGTTGACACCCTACTCTGTCAGCAAAGCAGCTGATCACACTATCTTAAAAAATCTGATGTGGAGAAATGTGAAGCGACAGCTACTTTTTTTACACCAGAGAGGTAAGAACTCAATTCTAACCATTCAAAAATCTATGGTTTTAAAGCTGCTGGCCCTATGAAAAAAGATTTTTCTCTTGATTAAATACTCAAATTTCATCTCTTAGAATCCATTACTTTATACTAACAAGGACTTTGCTAGAAAAAAAGTTTTTAAGAGCTCTCCAGGGACAAGAAATTCCAAGTTTGACATAATTTCAAACACTGTTAAAAAAGTATCTGTCAATATTTGATCTTAAAAAAATCTCATTAAGAGAAGTATATCTCAGGTACTATTACAAGGCACACTTTTTAATATCTTATTAGCACTTTATTAAGTGGTTTGTGCAGTGTCATTTTAATGATTAATCTATTGTTTCTTGCAGAAAGTTTCCAGCAGCTTGATAGTCTCCACATATTTTTAATACTATAAAGCAGTTTCAGTGTTCTCCAAATCCATAACAAAATTTTTGAAAACACCTATTCAACTGTTAAAGAAGGCCTCAGTTTAACAAGCCCTGTGCCATTACCTGCAGCTACCATCTCACAGTTTCTAATAGGAGGTGTAAAGACCAACAACTCCTAGCATGTTCTATTTTTAATATTGTTATTAATGTTATTGTTTTGTTATTAAATTAAGCCTACCTCCATTTTACAGTATTTCCAAGTTTATCAATGAAGGAAGGATAAAATCTGATCCTATGAGGTCAAAGGGAATATTACCTTTGACTTCACCATTGCTAGTATTTGACTAAGGAACTCAATTAAAAATGCCTGTTCAAGCTAGGTGTCTATATAGGTGAAACTGCACTAACATGTTAGCTCATGATGTTGTGAAATAATTTTACATAAGAAATAAAACATGTATAATACCACATGCTGCCCTGAATGATACACTTCTGCTCAAGGCCTGGTCTCCTGCTCTCACTTTGTTCTGCTTTTGCTTCCAACAGTAATTCTTGGTTAGACACTCCCACCTGTTTCTGTCCAACCTCTTGGATGGAGAAACACGCAGTACTTTACAAATCTAGCTTCCATTTTTGGAAATTAATATCTTTGTGATAAAGTGTAGTAAGTCTCATCTTGCCTCCTCACCTTCATTAATAAAAGAGCTTAGAATATCCACTATTTGGATAGCAATTAAATTCACCAAATCACTGAACTGACCTATTACTTTATCCTTGTCCATGTCTGGAATTCCTTAGAATCAGGGAGATCAATAAGTAGATCCCCACAGTGGTCACTTAGTATGCCACATCTTGTAACTTAGAGAGGCACACAGCCTCTGAGCATTGACCTGAAGCATGTGAGAACTCTCACTGCATGGCCAGATACACCTTTGTCACAGTACGTTCAATATCTTTTTCTCATGGGATCAAGAGGAAAAGCAAGGAGAAGTGTCCACATCATAGGCAGATACAACTAATTCTACCTGGAAGCTAAAGAGATTTCCAGACAAAATGTTGTCTCCACTGATTAACATCCCTTTCTTCCTTTCTGAAGATCAAAAGACCTTCTCTTTCTGCACTTAATCGAGCCATCAGGTTACAGGCATAAATTTTCAGTACCTCTGATATGGTCTTAAAAAAAGAGCTGTGCAGCTCTGTACAACTCTGTAATACCCCATAATACTTTTACTTAGATAAAGGTAACTCTTCACCTCAGAGATTCCATTTGGGATCCTCTGCTCCACAAATGAAGAAATCTAGTCACTTAGGAACCATTGTCTCTTCTTCATGGAGACATTTCCTTATTTGCTAAGGTCAGCTCTCCATGAAAATTTCTTTCAGCCCTCTGCCCTCCCACACACAAGCATAGTGCTTCAACTGCTTCAAGTGGTAAGGACAGAAACGCCAGACATACAAGTGTTAGAGCATGTTTTATACAAAGTAGTGAAATCATATGACTGCAGACTAAAACACTACCTAATTTTATGAATAGTTGTCTTTTGTGTTCTGCAGCCAGTGTAGTCCTTTATGATCCACTTCAAAAACAAAATGCTCCCCTTATAAATAACATTTGAGACTCTATGATGCCCATTTGAGCAGTAAGCATTTCTTAGCAGCTTGCTGCTCCTGCAGAATAAGGACTTCTCTTCCTACAATAATACTGTTTCTAGGTCAATAATAGGCATCAACATGAGCTGCAAAACTGGTTGAAAAATCAGGCTTTGAAATGTTGGATGTTCATAGCTGCTCTTTTTTAATATCTGGAAGCACTTGTTAAAAATTATTCATCCGCTCCACTTTATTTTGTGCATTTCTATACTGCAAACATGATGCAAAACATTCCTGAACCATGAAGGGAAATTTGAATATTTAATCCTTTTTTTTTATTCTTGAATCACTGCAACTCTTAAAGACATTTCAGATATAGCTAACCCAAATGTCACTAGCTGCAACATCCATGAGATTTTAATAGTTCATAGATCAGCCCCCAGCGTGTACTGATACATGGAGTTGTTCCTCCCCAGATGGACTCTACTCTTGCTCTTGTTAAATTGCATTAAATTTCTCCCTGCCCATCTCTCCAGCCTGTCCAGGTCTCTCTGGATGGCAGCACAGCCT
>JAOEGS010013697.1:43911-72634 GCA_025447755.1 Corythornis vintsioides | reverse complement strand
GTCATCAGCAAACTTGCTGAGGGTGCTCTCTACCCCCTCATCCAGGTCATTGATGAAAATATTGAATAATACTGGACTCAGTACTGACCCTTGGGGGACTCCACTAGTCACAGGCCTCCAGCCAGACTCTCCTCCACTGACCACAACACTCTGGGCTCTCTCCTTTAGCCACTTCCCAATCCACCTCACTGCACCATGTCTCAATCCACACTTCTTAAGCTTGGCTGTGAGGATCCCATGGGAGACTGTATCAAAAGCCTTGCTGAAGTCAAGGAATATCACATCCACTGCTCTTCCCTCATCTATCTACTTATATAATCATAAAAGGCTATCAGATTAGACAAGCATGACTTTCCCTTTTGGAATCCATGCTGACTACTTGTGATAAGCCTCCTTTCCTCCAGATGCTTAGAGACGGCATCAAGGACAAGCTGTTCCATCACCTTTCCAGGGATGGAGGTGAGGCTGACGGGCCTGTAGTTACCTGGGTCCTCCTTTTTGCCCTTTTTAAAGACTGGGACAACACTGGCCTTTCTCCAGTGCTCAGGCACCTCTCCTGTTCTCCAGGACCTTTCAAAAACGATGAGAGTGGTCTAGCAATAACCTCTGTCATCTCCCTCATTACTCATGGGTGTATCTCACTCATCCCATGTGGATGTCCAGTTTGCTCAACTGGTCTCTAACCCAAGCCTCTTCAACTAAGGAAAGAACTTTCTCCCTTCAGACTTCATCTGTGGTCTTGGAGACCTAGGACTCCTCGTAGCTGACCTTAGAAGTAAAGATCAAGGCAAAGGGGGCATTCAGTAACTCAGCCTTCTCTATGTCCTTGGTCACCAGGGCACCCACTTCATCCAATAGATATTTCATTCATTGGTATTCCTTCATTGACTTCCAACTGAAAGCTCTACAAGAACTCCTTTCCCTGGGTTCCTGGATCAGCACCAGTCCCGGGAGTCCTGTGTTTCTCTCCTCATCAGTGGCACCAGTTTCAAACAGGCAAATTAGATTAATCAGTCCATTATCAGTCTTAGAATAGGTCTCTACAGTTAAGTAACAGTCACTATGACAGACAGGTTTGACTTCATACCTTACCCTAAAGCAGGCATAGAAACAATTCTTTAGAAAAACACTTCAGGAAGTACCTTTGGGGCCATAAATTTTATGGCCACTAATGCTCATTAGATCAATTTTCATCTCGTTGACATCCACAGGAATTTTACCAATTGCTTGTGCAGCATCTGTGTGGAAGAAAACCTTACGCATGCGACACATCTCACCTGTAATAAACACACAAAAGCAAAAAGCTCCACATCATCCCATCCATTCATTGTGATTGCAGTAATACAACAACAAATCTAAAGCACCAGTTTATAGGAGGTACCAGTTCTGAGGTGACCAAGGAAAAAACAGGTGCTGCTGTGATTATTTTACAATGCACTACACAGGCAGTGATCCCTACACGGTATCTAAAGCTGTGTAGGGATATTCCAGCTGGTGCCTCACTGGGAACAGGTTTAGAGGCAGGTCAGCAGCTAAGACTACAGTGAATTTCTTCATGTGAGAAGTTAAAAAGTGGTCTGCTGTTAAGAAGTGAAATTGTTTCCAAACATACACCTACCACATTTAAGTTCAAATGGCTGCAAAGGACATCCAAGTTTCCCCACAGAGATGATTCCACAGCTGGACAAAATGAGCTTTTTTTTTTTTTTGCCTTGATTATTTTTCTTAACACCAGCCCACTACAAAACAGCCCTACTTTCAAGTTTATACGTGTCAAATATTTTTATGCCATTTTCTCTATTACTGGCTGGAAAGCTAATGGATGGAAAAGGACCTGGGTGTGTTGATCAACAGCCACTGGAACACGAGCCAGCGTGTGCCCAGGTGGCCAAGAAGGCCAAGAGCATCCTGGCCTGGATCAGGACCACTGTGGCCAGTGGGAGATGTGAATATGTCCCTGTATGCAGCACTAGTGAGGCCACACCTCAAATACTGGGTTCAGTTCTAGTCCCTTAACTATAAGACATTACAGTGCTGGAGCATGTCCAGAGGGCAACAAGGCTGGGGGGAGTCTAGAGCACAATTCTGTTGAGGAGCAGCTGAGGAACCTGGCATTGTTCAGCCTGGAGAGAGGGAGGCTGAGGAGAGACCTCCTCACTCTCTGCAACTACTTGAAACATGGTTGTAGTGAGGTGGGATCATCCTCTTCTCCCAGGTAACAATTGGTAAGACAAGTGGAAACAGCCTCAAGTTGCACCAGGGGAGGTTTAGGTTGGACATTAGGAAAAATTTCTTCACTGGAAGGGTGGAGTCACCATCCCTGGAGGGATTTAAAACATGTGTATGAGGTGCTTAGGGACATGGTTTACTGCTGAGATTGGCAGTGTTGGGTTAATGGTTGGATCCAATGATCTTAAAGGTCTTTTCCAACCAAAATGACTAAGATTTTCCTGGTATTGCAATACTCAGATTCAAAAATGTTCTCAGAATTGTCACTAGTCCTCACCCATGCTGATGACTGAAGTCATCTGAAGTCACCCAAGCCTGTAATCAACATTTTTGTATCCAGAGCTAAAATACACTAAACAACAAACTAATGTAATGTTTGTTGGCAGTGAACTTAAATTTGTTTGATTTTGGGTTTTTTTTTGTCATCAAAAATCTCTCAACTCATCTTCCATAGAATCTGTACCTAGTACAGCTGCATCCCAAGCCCCTCCCTGCATATCAAGTCCAGCAGTATCTTTTTCACAGGAGCAGTCATCCTCTTGTCCAGGAAGACCAGCATTGCCACTTCTAACACTGGGCCACAGGACTCCCACTAACAGGGCCTTAGGTCAGTTCTATGAGGCTCCAGTCTCAGGCTCAGACCTGCTATCCAGGAGACCTTGCTGTGGGAGCCAGAGCTTATGACCAGGTGTCTTGGGCATCCATGTGTGTGACAACAGTAAGGGTCTTGACAAGATGAGCAAAGGGGGAAAACAGAACCCTTGCTCTACAGCTCTCCCTTCACCGGCTTTGCTGGATTGCTTTGAGGTCCCTGCCTCTCCATCTGCCTGCTTAGAGCCTGGCTCAGCCTCTCAATGCCTCCTGTTCCAGAAATCCATCTCTTCAGCAACATTTTGTCCTCCAAACTGATTGTTTATGACTGCACGTGGCAATGCTGGGGAGGAAAGGGAATCTGCTGCCCCAGATTCTCCACAGTTTTGCTCTGCAGGTGCTCAATAAACCATTACAGTATGTAAACTCAATCTGGCCACTTATTCTGGGCAATTTTTTCAGTCATAGAATTCAAAATGAAGCCAGAAACACTGCAGCTGATCTGTACAAGAAGGCTGTAATTGCTGCAGTACTCACTCTAAAATTTCTGAATCTTACCCACATTTCCCTTTTAAAATACATTATTTGGACAGAATTATTAATTGTTCCTTAACTATACTACAACTAATCTTTTGCATCAGCAGCACTTGTGAATATGAAATATTAAGCTAAATGAAGCAGAAGTGCCAATAGCTGGACTCTGGAAGCCACAGTGTACTTACCAATGTCACGAATTGGCTGCTTTACTCCTATTTCATTATTCACAGTCATCACAGAAACCAGACTTGTATCTGGCTGGAATGCAGCCTCCAACTCCTGGTGAAACAGTCAAACAGGCAGAAGCTGACTAGCAGCAGAACTAAGATTCTTATGCACACCTTCAATTTGATAGCAAATAATTACCACCGACCCCCCTAACTTGCACATCAACAGCTGCTCTGACAAACAGCCTGGTGAGAGCACAGATCCAGGAGAATGTGGAATTCCTGCAGAAAGAGAGGTATTTCTGTCCGTCCCTACCCTGGTATGCGCCGTGACACCTGACTTCATTCAGCCAAATCAGAACAGCCTTTTCCTATGGCTCACAGGCCCCTCGGAATGGATTACTGCAACGAGTTAACCACCTGCAAACAGCTTCAGCCACACCCAGACAGTCAGGCTGGCTATAAAGGAACTGCAGCAGACACAAGAGTCACACATAGGAGTGTGCCAGCAAAGTTCTCAAAAGCATGGCTAACCCTTCTGCACTTGCAGGCCTGGTCCCTCCACATCCCTCCTCCACCCCAGATGCTAGGGCTTAGAAATAAACCTATTGCTGTCCTGTGTCATGGGGAACACACAATGAAATAGCATAAACAGCTTCTAAATGCCAGGACTGCAGCCACCACACCCACAAGGGTCAACTCACGGACCACAGTCAGAAGAAAGCACTGTAATTATTGTGTCAGATGACTCAAAGTAGCTCAGGTCATGAAATGTCACCACTAACTCCTGACTGAAAGCCAGCTCCACCTCAGTCATGTGCAAGGCTCCCTGCAGGGTATGCAACAGCTGCACTGCAGGGTATGAGTGACAGCAGGTGAACAGTGGGATGAGATGGATGCTTTTGTTGAGAAAAGGTCTAGAGCAGCAGAGAGAACAAAAATCCTTCTCCAGCTGAGACAGATTTGACCTTGACTCTCGTTCTACCTTGTGATGTGTATCAGCCTTTCCTCTTTATCATCAAGAGGACGCAAGACCCTCTTGAGCATCAATTTGAAGCAAAACCCTCTCCTGTTTTCAGTTTCTGTCAGTGAACAGCCTACCTTCAGATCTATGAGCCCATTTTTTTTAACTGGGAGATATGTGACCCGAAAACCTTCAGCCTCCAAGGCCCGGCAGGAATCCAGCACACACTTGTGCTCCGTCTGCGTAGTAATGATGTGTGTCTTCCGGGACTTGTAAAACCTTGCAACTCCCTGTTGGCACAATCCACAGGACATTGGCCATTAGAGCCCTGAAGTCAGCAAACATTATACAAAATGATGGGAAATAAGAAATTACTACGTAGGTGTTTGTATCTTCCCTGCTTGTCCCGAAGTCATGAATCTCAAAGGCAGTGAGGTGTAAATCACTACATTATTTCCCCCAGCACTTGTTTTTCAAAGCACCTCCCTGCTCAGAAAGCCTGTGCAAACGTGATCACAGCTCCAGATGCTGTTGACAGAAACACTATTTTTCAAACACATTTACAATGAAGCCCTGTACAATGAGAAGTTGCTAAAGGTTAAACACTACCTAGTCTTAAGCCAGAAAAAAAAAAGTCTGTCATCAGCACCTCCACTGTATTTCAGCATAAACATTTTAATTATGTAAGCAGTAGTATTGCTATTGGTTCATGCAAGGTAAACACTGGGTATTACACTCTGTCCCCAGAACTGTGTCCAGGGCACCAAAGCACCCTGGTATTTCCTCCAGGTGTGCAGTAGAATGCCACAAGGAATAAAGCCAGGAATGCAAATATTTGCTAACTAGGCCAACATATTAATATTTAAACTGTTGAAAGATTAATACAGCTCTTTAGAACATAATTATAACATAATAAATAACTATTATTATAAGACTTTTACCTTAATTGCCATATTATTTGATTCTGTTGCACCGCTGGTAAAGATAATTTCCCTTGAATCAGCTCCTATTAGATCTGCAACTTGCTGTTTAAAGAGAAAAATTAATTTTATTTGTTCAGATAAAATACAATTCATTCACCATAGCAAAACACATGGAAAAGGTTTTCAAGGATTCCCCTTTGAGCCCTGAAACAATTACAGCTAGTATGGAACAGTCCTGCCACAGCTGCAATAGTCTACTCGTCTGTGTTAACAAGGAACACCACATAAGGAATCCACAGTCAGTAGCAGTAGTGGCACCGAAGCATTAGTCTGTTAAGTAGATAAAACCCCAGTGCATATTACTTAAAAAAACCTGCCAAAGACCCCTAAGACTAGGAGAATGATAAAATATGAAGATAGCTCTACTGCAGCAGCACGCTTGTGACCCCAGGAAACAGAAAACTTCACGGTGAGGGTGACAGAACTGGGGGCTGCCCAGAAAAGTTGTGGAGAGACTTTCAAGACCCACCTGGATCTGTTCTTAGGTGGCCTGCCCTGGGTGATCCTGCTCTGGAAGGGGGTTGGATGAGATGATCTCCAGAGGTCCCTTCCAACCCCTACCATTCTGTGACCTTTACCTAAAGTACTGCTGCCTACCATTTCAATTGCTCTAACCTCTCTCTTGGTTAGCTCAATACAGCTGCTGAAGGGTAACTAAGCAAATATAAAACTGCTGAATCCAGCCCAGAGATAACTAACCAACTACAGCAGTTTTATCTCTGCTTTGATTTTCTTTGAACATCAAATTTCCTCAGCATCAAGAAAAACAGCTTGGCTGTGAAGAGTCCCAGACTCACCCGCCTCGCCTTCTCCACAGCAGCCTCACTCTCCCAGCCGTAGGCATGGGTCCTGGAGTGGGGGTTGCCATAGTAAGCAGTCAGGTAGGGGAGCATGCTGTCCAGGACTCGGGGGTCCTGTGGGACACAAACCACATGGCATCAGAAAAGGAGAGGGAAAAGCCCCTCTGTTCCCTCTATGCATGAGCAGCCTCCCTCCACCCCACGACCTGCAGCTCTTCTGCTGATGTAGCTCAGCACAGACTCTGACAACTTGAGGATACTGCACATTATACACAATACAGTCTCTGGAAAATATCAATATCCAGCAATTACGTTCTGTGCTCTCGACGTAGCTTTGATTTTAAGAATAATGCCCCAGAGGAAAGCATTTCTTGCTGCCCCTCAAAGCAATGCCCATCCCCGCAGACGTCGCTGACAGCTCTAGCGCGGCCCTGCCGCTGCTCCCGGTCCGCAGCGGTCGAAGACACTGACTCCGCACTCCTCGCGGCGCAGGTAGAAGGCTGAGCTCGCTGCCCTCGGGTCGTGGGTGAAGGTGCTGTCCCCGCAGCCAGCTTCTGGAGCCGCTACTCTCCGTGGCGACCCGGGCAGCGCTCCAGGAGCGGGTCACTGCCGCCCCCCGCTAAGCCTCCGGCTCCCGGGCGGAGGCGGCGGGCCCGGGAACGCGCGAGGCCGGGCACTGACCGTAGCACAGCTCTTACCAGCGGGGTTGTAGCCTGGACGTCCATATAGAGCGGCCGCAGGGCGCCGTCTCCATCACCGCTTCGCCCTGAGAGGAGACGGGGGGGGAATGACGAGCCGCCGTCAGGACCCGCGGCAGCGGCGGAACCGCGCTCCGCCGACCGGGCCCTCCCGCGCCTCTGGCTCCACCCCTATCGCCGCCTTACCCAGTTCTTGTCCCGGTGCCGGTCCCTGTCCCGGTGCCCGGCGCGACACAGCCACCGAGAGCCGCCGAGGAGCTGGGGCCGCCCGCAGGGCCGCCAGGCGCCGCCACAACAGCATGGCCGCGGGGCGGGACGGGTCGCGGTGGCTCCCGCCCCTTCCTGTAACGTCCCAGTGTGCGCCGGAAGGCAGTTGGGAGAGGCCAGCGGCGAAGGGCGCGGAGCGGCCGGTGCTGAGAGGTACGGGACGGGCGCTGGCTTCACCGCTGCGGCGGATGCCCGGGGCTCCCGGGGAGCGGCGGGTGTGAGGCCTTGGGGCGGGCGGGAGGAGGAGGCCGCCCTTCCCGGGGAGCCCCCGCTTTGGCTTAGGGCTGCTGAAGGGCTCGGAGGCCAGCGGCAGCTCGCTGGGCTGGGCCTGGCCGGGCAGCGGAGATTCCGACGGGTGACGTAGTGCGCCGCTCTTTAGGAGCTGAAGAGCGCGGAGTGAGTTCCTGGAACAGCTCTCGGGGCATAACGACGTGCACGGGGCCTGCGGGCGAAATGGGGCCGTCGTCAAGGCCCTGCCATTGCCTTCCTGCCTTTTGGCACTTGACGGGCGAGGAGACGAGTCCGAGAGGCTGCAAAGCCTCCAGCATTGTGCTCACGAGAAACACGCGGACCTGCTCTCCAGCCTAGTTTGGGTAGGGAGGCGTGTTAGACCGAGCAGTAAAACCATGGAGGGTGTTTGTACTTTCTTCTCCAGATGCCTGTGACAGTGGGCCCGTACGGGCAATCGCAGCCCAGCTGCTTTGACAGAGTAAAGATGGGTTTCATGATGGGCTTTGCGGTGGGCATGGCAGCAGGAGCGCTGTTTGGCACGTTTTCCTGCCTCAGGTAAGCTGGGGAGGTGCCTTCCACGGACAAGTCATGACCAAGCCATGGCCGGAGAGAAATGCTCCTGCTGTAGGGTGGGAGGGGACGTGCGGGTCTGGTCCTGCATCGGACGTGGGTGAGACTTTGCCGCTGGCCCTGAATTAACCCCCCATTCAAAAGCCTGCTGACAGCCTCAGCCCCAGATGGGACAGTCTGGTGATGGCATCACCTCTGGGTCAGCTGCGTATCAGGAGGTCACAGTTTCCCAGGCCTTTTGCTGCCACTTGTAAAGAAGGTTACCTTGGAAAACTGAGCGCTATTGGAGCTGGATGAATTGTCTCTACAGATACATGTACAACATAAAGCTTCCTGAGGTACTCCCTTAGGTTGCTTGGGGTGTCCTGGGGGATCCCTGTGTGGAGGCAATTGTATTAATTGCAGAAATGTCAGCAGAGTCACCTTGCACAGGCACGATCCCAGTGTGAATCAGAGAGGGACAATATTCTACCTTCCCCAGCACTCCCTGGCACGCTGGCCTGGGAACAAATAGAATTGCTGCTCAGAGTTAGCTTGCTAACTGGTTTTGGCAAACATCATCCATGAAAAGGAACTACTGAAAGAAGCTATTTTGTATTTTGTAAGAACTGGGGTTTTTTTAATCCATGATTAAATGTGGGTGATAATTTGATAATGACCCAAAAAGATGAAAAGGCACAGTCTAATGTGATAAAGTTTAAAAAGTTTTCTGATCTCTCTCAGATCCTGGAGAGTGTTCATAATTGGTGTCATGGTAGCAGCAAATACCGGTTTAGGGTATTTAGAAGCAGCAACAGGTTCTGTTGTACTTGAACGACAGCCACATTACTTCTTCTGTACCGTTTTGGGGGGAAGAGCTCTATCAGGAGCATGATATTCCTCAGACCTCACAATCACAAGCCAAAGATTCTGAGAACTTCCTGAGAAGGAGCATTTGTTTTTGTTTTGGTCTGGCCGCAGGTGCATGTGAACTGGAGAACAGAAATGCTTCTGGACTCTTCTACACCTTTCAGCAGTGGTATATAGGAAGTTAATTTACAATGTGTCTTTAAGTTGGTGGTATAAAAAATATTGCTACTGCAGCCAGACAGGATGGATTACAACAGCTCAGGCCCTTTTCATTCTCTGGCAAGTCAAGTACTTGGGACAGCTTCTTCCCCACATGGAGGGCATTTAGGGCACCAGCAGGTGAAGCTGTTCCTGACAGGGGCCTGGCAGGAAGGTACACTGTCAGCTGGTACCACCACAGGGAAAATACACATAGGCCAATAGTGGTTGTTACTCAAGTGCCCCGAAGAGAAGAGCTCTGTTTTTTTCAGTAGCTCAGACAGGGGCACCACAGCCTGTGTCAGGATGAACCAGATCAAATTGACACTGCAGAGGTGTTGATGCAGTCGGGAAACCACGAGCTGATGGTATCCTGTTTCCTGTTACATTTCTTTATTACCTGTCCGGCTTCAGCTTCTATGTAATTCCTGTGTTTTTCTGAATCTCAGGATCGGCATGAGAGGGCGAGAGCTGATGGGCGGCGTTGGCAAAACCATGATGCAGAGCGGAGGGACATTTGGGACGTTCATGGCCATTGGTATGGGAATTCGCTGCTAACCTGGAGCTTGAATTTTATCCTGGAGCGCCCTGTCTGGCCATTCCTCCTCTGTACCAGAATAAAATCTTTAGATACCTGCAAGTTGGAGCTTCTCATGAAACAGTGAAGCACCATCCTCCTTGCTGTGATGATTGTAAACATGCTTTATACCAAATTTTTACTTTCCTCTCACCTCTTACTCTGATGACACGAAGAATTAATGACCCTTTGTACTCCATTAAAGTTCCTGTTTCATAGGCCTGCTGCATCAGCTATCACACTTCTCTTCCAAAAAAGGCAGGTTGAAGCTGGTCCCATTTCTGAGTTACAGGTAGTATTGGGCAAATACTCTCACAGGGACCAAGAGACCTCAGGAGGACTTGGGCAAGTCCTTCTGCAACCAAGAGCAAGTTACAGCTGCTCAGGCACCTTCTTCCCGCCAGCCCAGTAGCATGTGAGTGTAGGACAGACACAGCCAGGCAGCTGCAGGTAGAGCTGTGCTGCTAGACCTGGAAACTCGGAATGCTAGAAAAGGGGAACTGCCCCTGTCCTGTGACAGAGCTGGTTTGTGGCAAGTGGTAAGGGTGACACCAGGCGTGGGAGATGTTACCGACCTATCAGACTTTGAGCAGTGCCCTTCCTCAAGCTGCCCTCAGCATGAGCTGTGACCAGGCACAGCTCAACAGCTGCCTGTGACAGGTCCTCGGGGCAGCCTTACACCCTGCCCAAGGCACAGGGCACTGCTGCACAGCCACTCTGCAGCTGCCTCCAGAGCCAGAACTTGCTGTGGATTTTTCATTCCCTCAGCAAGGGAAGGGGGTGTCACTTGTAGGAGCTGTGCTACCAAAACCACTTTGCCTTTGCAGGGTGCTAAGCATTCCCAGGGACAATGGGATCACTCCCCACCCCCCCCAACCCCCATCTCCAGGCTCTAGGCACTATCCACCACTGAACTAGGAAATACTTCATTTGGTGTTGCAATCTCCTGTTACTTGAAAAAAGGATTATCTGCTCCTCCTTTATTTAAGGAGATTATTATAGGTTGGCAGCAGCAGACCCTGACCCAGCACTTACACAACCTTTACCTAGCACCGGTGGTGTTTGCCCTGTCTGCCATCACACAGCTTAGTGACCTCTGAGAGAAACTGCCAACAACTGACTCCAGCACACCTGCTCCAGCACAGACCCAACTATCAAGAGATTCAAAATGACAACTCAAAGTTCAAGGAAAACTAGACAGCAGCTTTCCTTGGCTTTCTTCAGCCATGTCAAGTACCATCACCCTCCTGCACTACATTTCTGTCTCCTCCCCATCTGCCCCTGTTCCACCTTTGGTTGCCCAGTCCCACTCCTATTCCCAACCAGCTCATCCCTGCTGGGTAGTCTCCTGCCATACTACAGAGCTTGGCCGCAGCTGCATGCTCCCCAACTGGCTGGAACAGGTCATTGCCATCTTCCCTTGCAGAGCACGGGGAGCACCTTTTGAGCCCCCAAGCAACAGGGAGGTGAGGAAGTGGTATCAAGAGGGTGATCAAGTGGCACAGGCTTCCCTCCAGAAACCAGAGTAGAAGCTGCTCTGGTGCCATGATTCAATGGTACACAGCTCAGGTCCCAGCAACAGGAACCAGCCCCTGCCTTTTCTCCTGGAGTGGTATTTGATCATCTACCACTGCACAGCACCCACTGTGCACCCTCAGCCTGCAGCACACCCTGCTGTCATACCAGGAGAGTGGAGAAATAAAGCTTCATCAAGGCCTTTTTAAGAGAATTTTATTTGAGTGGTTCTTACAAAGATTGTTGCAATATGAAAGTCTTTATTTGATAGAAATATCAAGCTGTCTTGTCAAACACACTGAAGTAACCCAAAAATATATTTCAGAGCTCACAGAGCTTAAAAAGAGCAAAGATTATATGCAACCAGAACAAAACATGTTTCTGTATTTCCTACCACTGTTCAGACTTAAATCTTTTAACTGTGCCACACTGCAAACATAGAAACTCATCTGGAAATGCAGAGATCATTTTGTTTGGAAACTTAGACACACCTCACACAGTATTTACAAAGAAACTTTTACAGATACATTAATCAAAAGTTACCATCAAGAAATACAACCCTTCAATCTTTCTATTCTTACCGATTATTCAGCACAAAGCAAGCTGAGTGGCTGTCTACAGTCAGCTTTCAGTAGCCTTTTGAATTTTCCATTTATACAAAACACTAAATACGTCCCTTCAGAAAGTCTACCTCCGATATTAACCTTTAGCACATAACCTACATTTAGTGAAATGTAAAATGTCATTGCTGCATTAAAAGAAAGGCTTGTGAAACATTAAAAATGTCATTATGTCCCATCTGCCTTTTACAAAGAACCTGTTTTCTATGAGCTACTTCTCAGTTCCTACAGATCACCTTAGTAAATGTACAAGAATTACAAGGCAGAACAAGAAGTCAACAGCTTGTATACAGTGGAAATGCTAGTTAGGGAGAATGAACACACTGCATTTCTGCTTACTTCATTTTATTTTTAAAGATAGCAGGAAGTGTACACAAAATGACATTAAATCCTTTCCTTTAGTTTTATCTAAATAAAAGATAACTCAATCTTCCTCCAAAAAATAACTATGTACAAAACTGACTAAATCCATCTTCATCGTCGAACGGGAACCAGTAGCTGGGTTGCAGTCATAGAATCTGGGAAAAGGCTGTGGTACGTTGGAAGAGGTACATAGGCTGCTGTAATCATTTTACCTGATCAAAAGATTTTCAAGTAAGTAAACACAATTAAGGTTTTGGTCATTTCAGTAATTAATGAACCAATGTGGGTGTCTACACACAACGCACTCACCTGCAAACCACCTTCCATGCAGCGCGTTGACGGCTGCAATGGCAGCGGCGATGGAAGGACATTTGACGTACACATTGCCCTGCAATACACAAGTGTCACAGTCTGTGAAGAGCTCGAGAAGTGTCCCACACTGTCACTCCTGGTGTGGCTGTGACAGAGGCAAACCTGCCTGGCTGTGTTCCTACTGGCAGCCAGTGACATCGCAGGGAGCAGCAGATTGGTTCTGACAGGCATTGCCACACTCTTAGCAGCTATCTTCACATCACACTTTCCTAACAGGAATTTGCACAAGCAACCAAATGTGAGCTTGGTCTGGAATCTACAAGAGATTGTTTTCTTGCTCATGATAACCCTTCAAAAAGGGGGCCTGCTGGCAGCTGCTTACACATCTCTCACAAAGCAGAAAAGCACAAGGAGTTTGGCTATCTCAGGCAAACACATTGAGTTCTGTAAACCACCAACTTCAACCACAAATGCCTGACTAGACAGGCAACCTCAGTCTCGCTTCAAAGGTTTGAAGCACTTCCCACTCCCCAGGGTAGGAAGGATGTTCAGCACTTCAAGGAAGACTGGTACTGTAAAAATTCTCCTGCATGAACTTCACTATCTGTCTGTCTTCACTTGAACATGGCTGAGACCAGGGGAAGACACCCATCACGGCAGGGCCAGAGGAGCCCAAGACAATACCTGCTGTGAACAGACCACCTTTTAACTTTGCTAAATACCTGCAGTTTTCTATTCAGCACTAAATCAGCCCAATCCACAGCAGTGCAATATTCACATTCAACAACTGCCAAGACCTGGAGACACCCATAGTTCTGTGCAAGCATTTTTCTGTCTGCCTGCTTAAAAACAGAATACTCCAGCCACTCTGGAACCAGATTAAGATTCTAGCTGAAACAGATTTTATAAGGGAAAGCTGTATTAATAACAGAATCCATCCTTCCCTTTAGCAGCCTCTGCCAGCCTGTATTAACTCCTCCCACAGTATTCTAACTCATTACTCCTCCAAGGGGAAACAGTATCAGGGGCTGATGTTTAAGGCACTAAGGAATTCACATGCACAGTTCTGTTCTTAGCCTCTCCATGCAGAGGCATCTGAGTATCTTAAACCTTGAAGTGAGATGTGGCAACACAAAGCTTTTGTTCCAACACAGCAGGGTGGTACACAAAGCCAGGTGTGCAGTTCGGACTGCAGTTTTTAGCCACGACAACTCTCATTTCTATGGCTGATCACTGACTGACAGCTCTTAGCATGTTTGTCTGGGAAAGAGCATTAAACTGATGGGACATCAGAAATCCTAAAAGAAAAAATGACCACAATCTAAGCCTGGAACACAGAACAGCACAGTGGAAATACACAAAGTACCCAATGATATTTTTAAAATGCTGTATTAGAACATATCCGTGCTCCTGGGACAAAAGGGTTTTCATGTAACTAACAGCTAACTCACAATACAGTAGCTGTAGATTTTTTTTTCTTTTAAATACTCTTGCTCATGGGAGACACATTTGCCACTCTATATGCTCAGAACCTATGTAAGGCATGTTGAAGGCTGTTGACTTTCTGGTGGTGGTGTTGTCTGGGGGGTCGTGTACTGTTTTGTTGGGTTTTATCCTCATCTGTTAAAGGGCACTGTTTTCTCTAAGACATAAAAAGACAAATGCAGACTAATCCTGTGGGAATGCTTTCTACCTCCCATCATTCCGCAGCCCAACAGCACAATGATCCTGAGGTTTAAAAAATGCTAGGAAAGACTGTATGCAGCTCATCTCTAACATCTCAGTACTCCACATAAAAGGGTTTTAAATGTCACCAGTCTTCTCTACAAGCAGCACAATGACAACAAAGATTTGTGAGCATGAAGTGCATTACCAGGGCAGAACAATCCCATCTACTGAAAGGGACAGCAGTGTAGATTTCAGCCTCGGGCAACAGGACAATTTCAGGGCCTGTCAGAAATTTATCTGACTAAGCATCTGAAAATCATACTTCAATTTGGGTAGTGAATTCTACATAAAGGGGTTCAAGAAGGTTAAAATCTTTCTACAGACACTCTGCAGTTTATATGCTAGGAGCAGAAATCCAGGAGGAGAGAACAAGTCTGGGGATTGTGTAAACGAAGTGAATTCAGAAGGAAAATCGATTGGCTTTTTCGAGATGCAGATGAGTCCCTCAAACAGGCATTAACCTGTCATTAAATCTACATCAGTAGCCCTTTTTCTTCTCCTCACTCTAGGTACTCCTGCAGCCCACTGCAAGACTTTTAACATTACTGGCAAACACAACTTTTTCCAAGCATGGGACCAGGCACACATTTAACTGCACACCTCTTGGGTTTTCACTGAGAGTGGATTTAGATGAGAAGCCACCTACCATTAGGGTAGTGAGACACAGGTGAGACACTGGCACATGTTGCCCAGAAAGGCTGTGGATACTCCATCTCAAAGTGTTCAAGGCCAGGCTGAGCAGCCTGCTCTAGTGAGAGGTGTCCCTGCCCATGGCAGTGGGGTTGGGATGAGATCTTTAAGGTCCCTTCCAACCCAAAATGTTCTCTGACTCCATAACCTCAGCTCTGTGGGAGCAGGATGCCCTTGGTGCTGAATGCCTGTATTCTCCAGAGAGAAGAAACAGCAGGTCCCTGCCTCCTGGGGAATGCACAGCTTAAGATAACAGCTGGATGTCACAACTGGAGAGGTTGCTACTCTTCTGCCTGAATTTCCACAGTACCTTCAGCTGTCAGACTGCAGCACCAGAACACTGCTCTCATACCTGGGTTGAGCTACACACACAGACTCCAAACAGAGGGAGACACTGACTGTCTGAAAAAAACTGCCAAGAAATTTCAGGAAATGCAGACTTGGGTTAGGAAAAAGGAAAAATAGCTCTCATAATGCTCCCTCTATACAACACAAAGCAACAAAACCAAAAAGGTGCTGAGTGTCTCCTTGGAAGCAGGCATACCTGAGCCGAATTTTTGTCTACATAGATGTGGATAACTCCTCCATGTTTGTTACATTCCTCAATCACATCATCTTTAATTTCTGTATCCCAGCCAGCTTCTTCTTCACTGTAACAGGTGGAGGAAGAACAGGACAGAGATGGAATTATCATTTGGAAAAAGTCCACCCCAAAACACATAAAAAAAAAAAAACCCTCTGCTGCAACACTGATTCTCAGATGTCAAAGTAATCACCAAATGCCAACCAGAAACAGATAATGATAAATCACTCACGTTTGAGGATTAAACATGTTGGAAAGCTGGAAGCACTGTGTTGCAAGTGGTTGTACAGAAGCAGCTGCAGCCAGAACTGTTGTAATGGAAAAAAACCAGTAAGCAATCTAAGAACATGACTCCAGCTTAAATAATGATCTTCTATCTATTCTTCAAAATTCCAACAGTCAGCAATAATAGCAAAAGTTCCAACTAAACAGAAAAACTGAAGGCAGGAAAGCAGACTCTTAATTAGACACAACCTAAGAGAGAAATTTTAAATTGATTTATAAAAAAATAGCAGATATTAACTGCAACTGAAGCTGAAAAGTGAGAAGGTAACCTTGTGCATTGGGCAGATTTTAAATTTATACCCTGAAATGCAGACACAAACAAGCACCTTCACGTGGATCAAACAAGTCTGCCTGAGTTTGTATGCCAGCAGCACCTTTTTTTTTTTTTTTTTTTTCTCTTCATGGAAGCCAAGCAGCATCTCAGAATGGTCTGGTACCACCCCATTTGATCTCAGACATCTTTGAGAATTCTCAAAATGTATTTTAAACATGTTGAATGACTTCAAAGAAGTCTATCCATACATTTGTCCCTGGGAAAGGCATAACATAGGAAATAATTGACAACTAAACCTATAAACATTTTAACTGTGGACTAGATTTATATTCTTTCCCAGTAACTGTGAAATTATTACTTATTTATTCTTGCTCCTCATCACACTACAACTTACTAAACACAAGCACTGTCCTACAGCCTGCCCTATCTGTGGGCTTGTGCTTCTGTTAATTTAGCTAAAATAACAGCCACATTTTCTCTGCATATGCAGAGACTAAGGGTCGTGCAAAGTACAACAATGGCTAATGCAGGACAGTGACCTCAAACTCAAACAACCCCTCTAGTCCTAACCTCTAAGCAGGAAAAAACCACACCCAACTCCATAGAACCACAAAGCCACTCATTTTATCATAAGGCTGGGGAACGTTACCAACAGGAAGGAAATGCTAAAAAAAAAAGGTGAAGTGTTTAATGTGTTCTGCTGTTTCCAGTGAATAATCAATAGACAGGATGATTCCTACAGACAAGACAACAGGGTTTCTCAGGTTACTGGCAAACTCTACATCAGAAGCATTTCACTTAGACATCTGTAACAAAACCTACTGATTCTAAGTTCTATCAAATGCTTGTTTACCTTCATTCTGCTGAGACAGTCTCGTCTGCAAATCTGAAGAAAAATATAAAGAAGTTAATTAGTACACCAGACAGGTTGTTCAGCTTGTTTTTTTTATGGTTAAGAGCTTGTTCAAGCACTTCAACACACTCTCACTATTCCTCTCTAGTTTTGAATAGTTTCACTCATTTCAGCTTGTCAGATGGAATATTCTGTCCTGGACAGTAATTCAATGACCACAAGAGTGAGCACATTTCAAAGAGAAACAGTATCTTAAAAGACACAACCATGTCCTTTAATTCCATGTATCATTTCCACCTTGCCTTTGCTGTGTTTGAACTCTGTAAACAAACACCTTTTGTTCCATGAGAAAATAATTACAGTAATTCTTACAGACATCAGGAGTTTGACATTTTTACCAAGAGAAAGCATTTAAGCACATCTGGATAACTGGGGGACATTCTGAAAGCAGTTATCAAAATGTGTTTAAAGCAAAATATGGTGATATTTCACCTGTTATCTTTTCAGGTAAATGTCATAATGACACAAATTACTTAGGTATTTTTCAAATTTGAAGCATTTTCAAACGTTCATAACATTTTATTTGCCAAGAAAACACTTTTTGTTTAATTACATAGAACTGTCCCACTTTGAAGTGATGGGAACAGACAAATGCAGACTTTCTAACCATTTCCAAGTGTATTACTCCAATACTCAACATCTTTAAACCACCAAAAAACTTCCGAATGCAAGAAATGCAGGCGTAAGGTTGTTCCACTTTCAGTTGCACAAACATAAGGAGTTAGAAGACTGAAGTGAACTGTCATTGCCTTGTTTAGAAAGGAGTGAGGTGCTGGACACCAGGTAACCTTCCAAGCTTACCTGGAAATACCTGAAGGTGTCAGACATTAACACTTCTTCCTTTTCTAATAAACCCTCCTCCAGAACACTGGGGGACCAACTGGAGTGAGGGCTTTTTCTTATTAAGTCTCAGGCAGTGAAAGCCCCAAAACCAAGTTTTTCTCAAGTGCCTTGCCAACTGACTTCCACAGAACACCACATCCTGGGAAGCAGACTGAAAAAGATGGAAGAAGCAAGCTCTGAAAGCTGAGTTATAGTAAGAACTGGCTATGTTTACCATGTTTTCCACTGGGATCTGAACACAAAGAAATCATCAACTCCATAGAGTGAGAAATACTATAGTGGGGAAAACCTTCTTAGCCTGTATTACCTGCAGAAACAACACGGATTGGGCTCAATTTAGAACTCATCACCTACCTAAATACCACCGAACCTTTTTTGTAAACAAATGTGTCAAAACTAAACCCACAGACCCGCATATCCTAAATCACTCTGGTAAGATGACAATCTTTGCCCTCGGCCATTATGACAATTGCATATTCCATATCCTACAGCTGAACTCAACCATCAGTCAGTCAAGGGCTCAATGCTTCAGACTACCCACACTAAATGTAGCCAATCTACATAGATCACCAACCAGCTCAAATTCTGTATGGGGCTCAGAGTCAAATCTATTCTAACACAGGCAGCTCAGCTAGGTTACTGCCCTGTGGCAGTTAAGTCTCATAGGTTAGTTATCTACCACTTCTCAAATATAATCCCCTGTCCACATCTTTCATTGACTGAGTTTTCTTGTTGCCCATGATTGAAAAGAAAAGCCCTCTCATCTAGCTTCTAAATTCACTTGGAACTTAAGAAATTCATTGTCATTCTTCACTGTCAACTCTTACTTCCCTACGTGCAGTTTTAATTATTATGTGGAAACAAAACGTAACCCATCTGCCAAGGGAACTTTCCTGTGTGCTCTGTAACTATGATGCTTCGTACTGATAAAGCAGAAATACAGAAATATCTATCAAAGCATTTTGTGTCTTATAAGAAGTTGTACGGTTGTTTTGAAATATAGTTTTAAATAAAGCCAGCCAAGCTTTCCCCAGTTTAAGGAATCAATTTCAACCTTTCCCAAACAGATAGTTCATTTTCAGAAGTAAGGAATGTTTTGTACCATCAGAAGGGTGTTTTCCAGACTTGTGGTTAAGTTTCAGCTTTTCAGAAATAATTTAGAATGAAGTACACAGCTACAGCTGTTTAGCTTCAATTCTTCCTCCTGCTAGAGTTTTCTCCATGGGACTAACATCCAAGTTCTCAGGTATCCAGTAAAACTAAGTCTTTAATTTCCCTATTTTAGTTTGATTCAACCCATCTTGACCATGGGTGACCAGAGCTGTTTATGAATGCTTTATGTTACATCTCATAGAAACACAGCTGCCCTTTCAGAAGTTCACCACTTCCACAGTTCATATTCACTCACAGCTAAACTGGCATATTTGGCTATGCTACTCCTTGGCCATCTCTCACTGCCCATCTCCCAAGCTATGTAACTAGAATTTGTTTCAATCCTAAACAGTAAGCAATGTATGACACCCCAAGAATCCTTTAGTCACAGTACCTATTTTTACTCACAGCACTCCTACTCTTGCTTTCCAATCTTATTCATGTAAATATTAAGCAAGATCAGCTCAACACCTGAACTTTGGCTTCAACAGCTTCTGACTTTCCCAGCTTTCACGTGAAAAAAACCCAACCCTCTTGCTTTGAGCCAGCTTCTTTACACAACTTGTACTTCCTGTTCTACCCACTTACCTAGTTTAGTAACTTCCAAATGACACAAGTCAGAAGCTCAGAGAAGAGTTCTACTACTGCTCCTTTGTCTAGGAGTCAGTTGTATCAAAGACTGTTAAGTCTTTAAATGCAGTTTCTCTCCAAGTATGACAGACTTTACTATTAATCTCCAGTTTACCACCCATCTTTTACTATGACTTTCAAATGAGAGAAGTGAAGTCAGAGCAACAGGACTGGAAACCAGCCAGATTATACTGCTCTTCCTTCAAGTGTAGGTAATTTAGAATTAGATGTTGCAGCTTCAACTATTTTACATCTGTGATACAATATAGTAACAATACTGGATATCAGACCTTACTTGTCACATACCTATTCCCTCACTAATTTGATGGTAGTCTTATTACTCAGAACTGAGTATATTCATCTCTTACTTTAAATTTTGCTTCTAACTTGTGAATAGTTTTTCTTTCTATAATCCATATTCCTAACATATCTTCCTCAAATTCTAAAACTTTATGACCTAAACTGAGGCAATGAGATTCTTTTGAAACATCTTAAAAATAACTGTTAATTCAACCTCAACCCAACTTTTTCTTGTTCTCTTCACAAGAGCTGGTAAACCTTCATCTATGCTCTCACATATTTTACAAGGTCTAGCACAATCTGTCTGTTGACAGGCAAGTCCCATTTAATCTATTTCCCAAGCTAAAAATAATGTTTTATTTCTTCACAGGCTCTATGCTTACTCCTTATTTCTTCTGATGTAGATAATGACCCAGTTCTGCATGAAGCCCATTTCTAACAGGACTATTTTCTCTTTCTGTGGAATACAGATCCAGTGTAGCATTAGCAATGTGAAAATGGAGAAACTTTTCACATCCTGCCTGTTCAAACACCCCAGTTGCTTAGACCAGATGACTTTTATTGCCTTGCTTCTCCAACCACCGCTTGTGAAATCAGAAGCCATAGCAACAGATCTGTTTTGTTTATCCTTCCATTTAAACTTGAGCAACTCATGATCCCTCAAGTCAATGGTCATTTCTATTCTCATCCATAACATCTTCATTACTTACCAAATTGAGTTTAAAATAGCATCCCTTCTTCATGAGTCAGTGAGTGTTTGATGAAGAAATTTGTCGGATATCACATCCAGGAATATCTGGGCCCCACCATTATTACTAGCAATTCTTCTCCAATCTGTATCAGGGAAGTTAAAGTCTCCCATAATGACACAATTCCTGGTAGTAATTTTCTCTAACAAGAGTAAAGAGATCTTTAATCCATAACCACATCTCACTTCGGGGATAGCTCATGACTCTATGGTAGTAAAAAGCTTTACCTTTTTCCAAAGTTACTTTAAGGTGCATGTCTGCATTATTCCTTTTGTACAATGACAGTGGAATAGATAATGCTACTCCTACCACTTTTATTTCTAGTGACTACACATGCATATTCTTCAAAAACCTGTATTCAGATATATCATTTATTCCTCCGCTGCCATGCGGTCTCATACTGATTCCATGTTAACCTGACAGTTCTGCTCTGTCAGACATTTTTTCACCATGTTTAATTCAGGGAGTTTGTGGATTTCTTCGGTTTGTTGGACATGGAAAGGATTTGTGGTGAGATTTTTTCCATCTATTTCTCTCAATTCTCATTGACTACACCCATTTCCAAGCAAGACTGTCACACCACTTTATCACTTACATTAAAGGTAGTTTAATTTTACTGTTTATTTTTCTTTCTCTTTCTGGATGTTTTTTCCTTTCCACTGCATCTTTTTCATCTTTTTAAATTGGAAAAGAAACCCAACTTATTCCTCAACCCGCACTTTTTATTTCACTAATCAGTTCCTTTTACTTCCAAGGGTGTATCAATAGAAAGACACTAATGTATTCCTTTAGCAACTGACTACAGTTTCATGTGTATGCTCTTCTCAAAACTGCACCTCAACTTCAGTAATACGATTCAGATGTATCTTAAGTCTGAATCACTTGCCACAAACTCTGCTGGAAGAGAAACATAATGCCACCTATTCTTTGTTGATTTCTTGAAAAACTTCTCACACATTCCAGCATCTCATTATTTGTGACATTCAAGTTTTTTCTACTGCCCTCTGTTCTTGTACTATAAATAACAACAAGAAGAAAGTCCACTCTCTAAATCCTCCTGTGGGAGGTTCCTCCTTGCTCTAGGTCTAAAGCATCCTTGAACAGTTTATTTTTGAGGCCACCTATGAACTAGGAGCAGCAATTGTATCCTCAGCCTCAATCCCTCTCACAACAAAATAAACACTCAGTAACACTTCCAACATATCCCACTGCAGAACAAACCAACTATAGCCAATTCCAAGCAACTTGCAAATTCCCCAACATACAGTGTCCTTCCTCACCAGGATCTACACTGTTTAAAGCTAACACTACTGTGGTCTTGGATGCTGTCTCCCCCATAAAGTCCTAATAACCTTCCTGACACTGGTACAGCTCTGTTTTTTTCAGAAGGGTCACTACCTTCCAGTTATGAGCCTGCCATTGTTAACAGTCAATATTTACACTGCAGCAGAACATAAAAGTCCCCATAAACACAGGGAATAGCAAGGAAGAGATGAAGGCTAGGTATGAATTACATGAACTACAACTGATTTGCCAAAAATAATGCCAAGTGGATCACACCCATCAAAGCTGTTATACACTGATACTGTTTATTTGCTCATGGATTTGCAACGTTTTACAATGTGGGAAACATGCTGCCATACCTATGTTTGCATTGTAAAAGATTGCAAAAAGCAGTACCTCCCATCTCAATTACAGAGCATAAAGTAATGCTGACAAATAAAGAGGCTGCCATTTCTTACCTGCCACTGCCCCAAACGCCAAAGATCCGCTCATCTGCAGAGCCTGCTGCGCGGCCGGGGGAATCTGCAGACCCGTGCCTGGAACAGAACATCCTTGAAGTGAGCACTCGTGCTCCAGGACACAGGGACATGAGTGCCACAGAAGCCCAAAAATACCGTTCCATGCATTTAGCAAAAATGCTGTGAGGTCTAGTAATTCTAATCCTGCAGACCTGTGCATTTTCACACATTTCTTATTATCCATCACACGCACCTTCTGCAAGTCTGGCCATCAACTGAAGGCGACCAGTTGTTCCCAAGTCGATTCCAGTCCGTTCCAACTCATCGCTGTCCAAGAACGAACTCGCGCTGGAAGCATCAGTGCGCTCAGTTACGTGCCCAACTTTCATTGGCCTCCCTGCCAGCTCAAACCCATTGAGCTGTTCCAAGGCCTTTTTGGCACACTCAGAGTCTGAGAACTGCGGATGAGAAAGAGACATGTTCAGCAGCAGCACCTACAGGATTGGGCAACAGTTCTACTGTGTGGAATATCCAGTTATGCAAGAATGAAAAACACTAAGTTTAAAACAACAATAGCTACAAGCTAACATAGATATGCTCCGTATTTTCCATTTCAACTGAACACACACATTTTGATATTTACTTTCTCATACTTAGATAAGAATATATTTAAATATATTATTATTGAAGCTAGAGCACCTAAGAAAGCCATGGCTGTGGTTCTTTCAACACTTTCCAAGAATGACAGACATTTCCTCTGTAACCAGGACTATTTGTAATGGATGTTCTGCTTTATGCTGCCTAACTTCAAGCTACATATACAAATATTCATTGTAAAAAACATCAAATATTGGCTACACAGTTAGTTTGGCTTCATCTGTCTCCAAGTGCCAGAGGTTCCAGCTATGACAAATTGCCAGGTTAGTCAAGAAACCCCAGTTTACAAAACTGAGTTTGTGGGGGTAAAGAGGAAAGATGTTTTTGACGGTAAGGTTTAGCCTCTGAACTTTAATCTCCCCTAAAAAGCTCAAATTCAATCATTTTCACAGCACTGTGAAAATGCCAGTTTTTACTAGTATCTTTGCTCACAGAGCACAGCACTGCTTTGCCTAACCACAAATAGACTATTCCATTCTCAACACAGTCATTGTTCAACTGCAAAACCCAAGGAGAACTGGCAGAAACAAATAATGTGACATTCCTAAGACAAGACTTAGACTGCCCACTAAGCTTTGCTACTGCAGGAAAGGCTACACTCAGAAACTAAGTCAGGCAATTCCAGTCATACCGTAATGAATCCATATCCTTTTGAGCGTCCAGTTTCACTATCCATCATCAGCTGAATGCTTTCGATCTGAAAAGAGCAATGACGTTATTTATTACCATTTTGGAACAAAACACAAATTACTGAAACCAACCTCAACACAACCCTGCCAAAAACACACATACGAATAGGAAAATACAATTTATTTTTTTAATCAGTTCCTTGCTTCTCCTTCAAGTCAAAACTAGTGGCTAGATAGGTACTTTGATGCTAAAACAGAAGCAGGTACAGGGTGATGTACAATTTATCCTTTGAGGCACAAGCTTGATCCTGATGTAAGATTTTAGCAGACAGTGAGAAAGAAACACTGAAGAGAAAGTTTAAGACACGAGTATATGGAACAAGGAGAATTCAAAACCTTCACAGCTCTACATGTAAGCCTTCTACACTACATGAATTCTACTGCCAGATCTTTAGACAAAAAAAAAAAAAAAAAGAAAAGAAAAAAAAAAAGAACAGCCATGTGGATTAAAATTTAATAAACTGCTGCGTTTTTCCATGCTTTTTTTTGCAAAAAAATAAAAGTGGATACACATGCTGAATCTGAACAAAGCATCTGAAAAGCACTGTTACAATAGGTATGAGACAGGGTTAATATCCAAATACAGTATGAAAGAACATTGATGGACTTGATAATTTGGGTTTTTCTTGTCTCATTAAGCAGCATATACTTAATATTACCTTTTCCCTTTCTAATGACAACATAACCACGATATGTTAGCATACTAGGACTAGAAGTTACCATGACTCAACTGGAAATTTTAGATTTTATTTGCTCACTTCTTTAACTCTCTCTACAAGAACATTAATACCAAGCTGCAAAATGGGGCCTAATAATCAGGAGTGAAAAGGGGTCTGTTTGTACAGTCAGAGCTGTACAAGACACACCATTTAGCTCATACTAGTAGCATAAGCTAAAAAATTCTCAGAAATACATGAAACTTCTACATTCACCATGAACAGAAATCAGATCTGATTCTGTGCTCTGTGCTTTAACTGCTGAAATGGAGCCTCCATTCACAAGCACTGTGGGGAGAAGATATTTTACAAGCTGCAGAAGCAGGATATAGCTTAAATAGTTTTATTTGGATGTTTTGGGTTTTTTTTTGTTTCTGTTTTGCAATTCTAGGTACTCAATGAATTCTCAGCCTTTTCTCGTAAGATCTGCCATTCAAAGCACTAATATTTTTTTTCTCAAAGACTATGTACCTAAAGCCTTGTGGATGAAGAGGCACAGAAGGGTGAGAAATAAGAAATGTTTTGCAGGTGTGAAGCTGAATTATTTCCAGAAGCTGTGAGAGAAACGCATGAGGTTTTCCAGATAAGCTACCATAACACAAAATGCCAAATGGAAATTTACCCTGCCAAAGGGCTCGAAAATGCCTCGAAGCATGTCCTCGGTTATGTTGAAGTGTAAGGATCCCACATAGAGCCTCATAGGACCAGCACTGCCCTTCTGAAGATTATTTGCCATTGCTGCTGCTCTGTTTTTCTCTGCCTAAGAAAAGAAAAAAATCTCGTCATCTGTAGGAATTTAATAAGAAACCCTAACATATGCAATATACATCTACCGGATTAAAACCAGGTAATTCACACAAATACAAGATGTGTTATAATCTGCACACTACCCACTGGACTTTAGTTTAAAAATCTACAAAATCCAAGACCACGACCAAATATAGAGAGAAGCCTTCAAATTCGACAAGTTCATGCAGAATTCTGTATTGTTGCTAGTAAATTGTCACTTGACTTTTTAGATATGCTGCAAAGCATACATGAAATATACTATGATTCTGTAACACCACTACAGTTTCATTGTTACTACTTTCTTAACATCACTATTTTCAAACTGCATTTATATTACTTGGAATTGCTTCTATTTTCCTGTCAGCTATGGGAAACAAAAGCCCGTTAGTGATTAGCTTAATAATTCTTACTAAGGGTTTCAAATTGTTCAACAGTAACCAAATTTTCACACAGTAAATTTTCCAGCAAGATGAGGCACTGCTCAACACAAACAAAAGTGATGTTCACAAGTCCTTACCTGTGATGCTTGTACGATGATTGGTACACCTAAGACTCTCTGTCCTGTCAATCCTATCGCCAGAGGCACTGAACTCACATCAACAAACTCTACATAAGCAATTCCCTTGGAACGTCTGGAATTTCGATCTGAAATCATTCGCACATCACGAACCTGAAAGGCAAGTACAGAAATTCTGTGGAATTAAGACAACTAATGCAGTGCATATCTCAGAAAGGATTAAGAGCCAATTAACAGCTAAGACAATGGCTTCATAATTATGCTGCAAATCTAGAGTAGCATAAAGCTATCCTGAACGTATGCCAGAGGCAAGCTACTGTTAAAAGCTGCTGAAGCCACATGTAGTACACTACAGGATGGGGCAACAGAACACTCGCAGCAATAATGCTTTAAGACAGAACTTTAGAGATGATGAACAAAGCTGTTCAGAATTAAAGTTTAAAACAGATTTTAAAATTGTAACTAGTAGACGTAACCACAAAAAGACTGAAACTTTTGAAAATTTAATTTGTTTGAATCAGAAGTACATTGCCATGTTTTGTATCACATCACATGCTGAACAATGAACTCCTGATAAATCACATTTTAATGTTCAGTTCCTTTAAAAATCAGCTGGTCATCATTCACCCCACCCTTTCATCTGCATAGGAAGCTTCAGAAAAACCATCTGCTTAGAATTCTGCAGAGTGTCAATCCTGTACTGGGACAGCTTTAAGCAGTATTCAGAATCATTTCAATCTCCCCATGAATTACCTTCCCTACTGTAGAGAAGAATTCTTCCAGGTCTCTCGGTCGAATTCTTGCAGCCAGCTGCATGCAGAACACTGTTCGAGCATCTCTCTCTTCAGGAGTAAGATTATCAATAGGTTCTCTGGACAGAGGAATGTTCCGTTAAATACATAATCTGAATTAGATAAATCATACCTGGATCATGCATAGAACTTGAAACCATCAGTACTTATTCACCATGACTAAAAATCCTGTTTCAATTATAAGCATTAAATATGACTGAAGTTTGTATTTTCTGTACATACACCCCAACTAAACAGATGCCATTTTGCTACTGTCCATGTAACAATACCACTAGATATTTTGTATTGAAGTAACACTGCCACTAGGGAGATTGCAGTCAAAAAGGTGAGATGAAAGGACAAGAAAACAACGAACAACAGGATTAATTAGCACAGACTAGCTGTCTGTGCTCTCGGATCAATAACATGAACTTTTACAACTTTGCAAACTAAAATCTTACATCCACCCAGTCATTTACGTGTATAAACTGGGGAGCAAGTAATCATGCATTAGTTCACCATTACTTTCCCAACTTCAACTGCAAAAAGCAAAAAGCAAGAAAAAAAAAATGCAAATAAACCCATAATCAAACACAGAAACACAAAACACCAAACATGTAAAAATTCCTACCTAACAGGGCTCTTGTCTTTTCTGAAGGGACTTTTGCTTCTGGAGCGCCGTCTGCTATAAAGAAATATCAACAAGAAAATATTCAAATACGCCTGTCAGATTTTAAACAAAGCCTATTAATGATGTAATAAAAAGTAAAGAAAATTGAGAAACCTTAGTTTGATGCTGTGGGGCAGACCAATCTTCCCTCTGATGGCTATGTTGAATTTTGGACCAGAACTAGGGCAAAAGCACAGACAGACATTACTCATCAGACTACCTGAAGGCGAGATTTTCTGTCTGCACTTATGTTACACTGTGGTGCTCACCCACCCTTGCACCCGAACTTGTAATCATTTTCCATAAGCAGCACTCACAACACACAGAAGCTATTTATTTGCAGCACTCCAAATCATAAGGCTCAAGAGTATCCTCTCTGCTCAGCTCCATCTGCACCACACAATCCCAGAATATGAAGGACTTCAAGGAAGAATGGAACCCAAGCCAGACACAGCACGTTTCTACATGCAAAATATTTTGAGCTACAGTTACTGTTATAATCTTCTCAATGTGCATTTCTGGCCACATGCATATTCCAACTGCAAAGCAGTGCCCAAAGACCTGGAGCTCAGTCCCAGAGCTTTGAGCAAGGTGCTGCTGGCAGGATTATTCACTCCATCGTAACATGTTAAAATTGAAAGTTTCATTAAATTTAAGGTGCAAGTGGAAACTACAAAGTAGTTTCCTGCAGACATCTGCAAGGGACACATTCACTAGTGTTGCCTCAGCTCTAGCCACTGAAGTACTACGAATATGCAAGTGCAGCTTCCTTTAAGTGAAGTTCTTAAGGGGCATCAGAGCACAGAACCCGTTAAACCAGCAGCCAGCCTCAGAGAGATATGTCTCCATGAAAGGAATCCCATCTCCTGGCCAAAATATAATTTTCATTCTCCAGGCTTCACAGAGGCTCTTAGAATAAACAGCAATCCACCCACTGCTTCCATGTGGAAGGCAATCCTCTTGCTACTTATCGTGGCACAGGGTAACAGACTGTTCTCCCTGAACTTGACCACCTTGTAGATACAAGGCAAAGAACAACACCTGTTCAAGTTCTTCCTGTATATCCACCAATGGCAAAGGCACTGCTGCACAGACTGAATGCTAGGGGGTTTGTCCCTCCATATGTACAGAACTGATTTCTTTCTGCTGTGGCTATGAATTGATGTGAAAACACCCTGAAAACACAGCAGTCTGAAGGTATTAAGTAGTCTCTCACTAAGTCCATTTAGCCAACCAATCTGTCTGATAAACATCTTGCTAGTCAGTAGAGCAGCAATGCTTATAGTTACTCAGCATCCACAAGAAGGAGGATGCCCATTTTTAAACATGTCATGACAGAGGTGAAAGTAGCAGGCCAAGATCCAAAACCATGCTGGTCACGTTAAAGCAAGATAAATATGGCCCTGTGTAAAACTGGGAAAAAAAAAAAAAAAAAAAAAAAAAAAAAAAAGAACTTTTAGAAAATTACAAAAAAAAAAAAAAAAAAAAAAAGGAGACAGTTTAGGTGAAAACAAAATTTATGAAAAACAAATTT
>JAOEGS010013697.1:11158-43901 GCA_025447755.1 Corythornis vintsioides | reverse complement strand
GCAAAACACAAAAACCCTGCTGGGCACGTAAAAACAAAAAAAAAATGGCCCTGGGAAAAAAGGGAAAAAAAAAAAAAAAAAAAAAAAAAAAAAAAGGACCTTTTAGAAACTACTTAAGAGAAAAGACATAAAAAACAGGCACATGTTGAGATGAGATCACTATTGATCAAAACCAGACTTTTTTTTTTGCCTAGAATAAGTTACTCCATTTCCTATTCAAGTTTAGACAATGGTTGCTGAGTGTTCATTCAGGTTCTCCAAGGTGTACCACACAATGCCAAAATTTGCATCTGGAAATATTAGTAGTAACTCCAGAAGCTGGATTATTACCAGAGATGGGATTACCTTGCATCTTCTCACCTCATGATGTAGAGCATGGTATTCACAATTTAATTTCAAATGCAGCAAGACAAACCAATTACAGTGGCCCTTGAATATTAACATGCAGACCAACTAAATGATGGTCACTAATCGAGACTGAGTTTCCAAGGAAACAATAAAAGAAGCTTTTTAAGTGTTTGTCTAAACCTAATGGAAAAAAAAACAACCCTGAGAAAATAATAATGTTTTTCAATTACATGCACAACTTCCAAGGGGAAAAAAAACCAAAACCAAACAACAAATCGAACCCACAACTCCAAAAATCTCCTCCCATTTTCCCTCCTGACAAGTAAATAGTATCTTACTTAAACAGGAAAACATTTTAAAAATCCAGCATACTAAAGTTGTAACAGACCACTGAATAGCTGGGCAAAAAGCTGCCTGGGGCAAGATGATGGCCCAAGTTACCTTCTGAAGGTCCTTTTTCAACAGTTTTCTGTGGGATGCATTTCTTTTGTTTTGTTTTTCTAAGGACACTTGCTTGTAAAGCTGTAGATCTCAGGGGAATTATCTTCTTTCCTCTTGTCTCAAAATTCTTTGCAATTGTTGCCCAGTTCCTTCTATCATATATGGAGCACCAAGTCATAAGCAATTTCTGCCTATGGGTTACCTTTTTCATGAGACAAACACTACATCCTGTGTACAGCCAAAGCACAGCTAGGCATGTATTTTCCTAAACCCACGTGATGTCCCATGGTCCATGAACAATAGCTAAGTCAGAAGACAGCCAGTGCAGTATCAGTTTTCACATGCAGTCATATCCAAAACTCCAATAGAAATCTCGGACAGGGCAAGTCGAGGAGAACCACGATGACATTCCAGTCCTTGTTTAATAACCCTGTTTCCCCAGCAGCTTTGCCCAAATACTTGGTTCTACAGTAGTAACAGATCTAAGTGACTTCCACCATGCACTAGCAAGAGTTGGGATTTCAGACAGATGTCTAAGCAAGAATACATGGTCACATTCTTTCTCCAAAAAAGCAGACCTAAAAATATAACTGCAAAACACTTAAGAGCCAAGATAGGCAAGAAGAAATCCTAATGAACACTGAGAAATAAAAGCCAGTCATCCAATTTTAAAAAATGAAAACATTTAATCACTATCTCATGCTTAAAGATGACAAATTCAAAGTCCTCATGTTCTCCATATCACACTCTTTTCCTTATTCTTCAGAATTACCTATACTAGGTCTTCTTTTATCACTATTGCAGAGACACTTCCACATCACCTTGGCAGCAAAAACATCTCAGTTTTAAGATATGAGCTTGACAAAAAGCCTTTATAAAGCAAATTCAGAATATAAGAAAAAAAAAAAATACAGCCACAATGCATTTCAAATTAGATGCTGCAGTCAGCTACAATACTGCCTGCAGTAACACCACCTGGAACTGTCTGAACAGCCCCACCAGTTGAAATGACAGACTCAAATTCTCCACCCAGCAAGAGTATCCCAGCAGTTACTTTTAAAATGCTGAGCTGAGAGCATTACTAGAGAGATGTTTTTTCTCCATATCAAAGCACCATTTTTGGTAGATCCTGATAGTGATGCAGGAGGCTTCATCTCTAGAACTTGTGTCCTCCTGGAAGTCAGCACCTGTTAACTTTTACAAGTGAGTCTTTGCACTGAAGTGTCCTGAACAGGAAATTCATATTCTCCCTCCTATCTTCTGAGGTCCTTCCCTTTCTCCTTCTAAGACAAGATCACAACTTTGGAATTATGTGAGCACATGTACAACTTCAGCAGCATCATCCATCATCTACAAGTGAATGACAGCCAACTGCTGGATACAAAGCAGTCAGTACCAATACTTCAGGGATGAACACAGTTGTCCTACACAAGTCTTATTCCAAACTACTTGGAATGCTAAAACTCTGCTTGGTTATATGAAAGCAGCAATTTATCAACTGAAGCAAAGAACACAACACTGCCAAACCAAAAGCCACAGTATTGGATCCTCAGGTGATACTGCAATTATCTTGCATTTCTGCTCACTGTCCCTCAATACAAGCAAAACTGCCCAGACCAGCTACAGAAGTGTGTAAGACCAATGAAGAACATTCCATGGTACTGTTCACTTTCCTGGTACAACATCTCTTGATGCATTAAAACAGGTATAGGTTATTGTAGTAATGTCCATATTTTCAATCAAAAAGTTGAGATAATTATTTTGGAAGACTGGAAAGCTGAAACTCCCAAATTTCTCCAGGTGAAGAACCTTCTCACCAAGTGATGACAAGAAAAGCAACGAACAAAACCAACACAGCTAGGAGTATACAACAACTCCTGAGCAAGTGATGAGTTGAATAACATCCACACCATACACCACCACACTGGAACTAAGAAGAATGGCAAGCTCCACATACAGAATATTGAAGATTTTGATCTAAGTCTTCTGTTTGCAAGGCTGTCTGAAGTCATAACAATGGCACTGGCACAACTCAACTAACTACTGCAGTTTTTTAAGGTGCCAAGAGCTGCAGAACACATGCCAACTGTGCACGGCCCAACTCTTCAAATCTGAGGTTCAGAGTGGCTTTACAAGGGCTCTGACAGGCCCAAGACTCAAGACAGCAAAAGCAGGGCTGACACGCTCTATGAGCCCAAGCTCATAAATGGCTGATGGAGGCAAAGGATGCCACTGCATCTTAGAGCCAGGAGTTGCAGTATGTTTTCATTATGAAAATGCCAGGTGACTTACTGCAAAATGAGACTCCAAGACCTTGGGCTTTGTTTACATTCCAAGAGCACCAAAAGACAAGCCTTCGTGGGTTTGGGACCCAGACACCTAGAAAAACATTCTTGTGCAGAGAACAGTACAGGTCTGCAATTTATCACAAGATGCACATTTGTCTCCTCAAACTTCTTGAGAGAGATGTCATCTGATGACATAACATGCCATGACTAAAAAAAATAGATCCTTTTCAAATGCCTACTTCTGGCAAGATCTTGCTTGCATTCTGAGATTTGACAACAGTAGAGATCAGACTCAAACAAAAGCAGACACAAAAAGCAGCCTCAGATAATCAAAGAAAGCCAAGAACACAGCCCAAATCTCGCAGGTTTTCTGCTTCTTTCAAGGGAAAGAGGTTATGGGAAACAAAAGGGGAGGGCAGGAATATAAAACTGGAGAAAAATAATAATACTGATGAGGTTTTGAGAAATTATTTACAACTATCAGGAACTACCTATAGGCAAAGTTCTATCAGGCCAAAGATCCGAGAGGAAAATTCTTCCACAGCCTCTAAACAAATTTAAGAAAAAGCAGGGCCAATACGTAATGCCAGGGTATTACTAAGACAAGACACTTGCATGTATAAACACTTCCTGTGTTTTTAATGCTCAAGAGCAGCAAACCAGTAAAACCCTTTAGTAACAGAACCTACAGGTTTTATGAGCCTGTAACCAAAGTCATAGACTACTATTCATTTTTTTGACAGCAAAACCATCAGGTTCCCATACTGGAGACAGTTAGGACAGAAAACCTGCTCGTTATTTTCATTTTGTGATCAACTTAATTTTCCAGACAGTTGTAACCATTCTTCTACTTGTCTTCTGCATCCTTCTCTGTGAAAACTAGCAGGAGGAACTGGACACATTAGTGTCCACCTCCTTTTCACTACATATTGACACTCTTCAACCTTCACCTCTCACCTTTTTTGAGGTGGATTAGTAGCGAATTTACAAAGCACAGAGTGCAATTTTCAGTTTCTACATGGTAACACTGAAGCAGCTCCACACAAGTGACTTACTAGGGACTCCTGTAGCGGCCCCTGAACCGGCGGTCCCTGCTCCTGGAGCGGCTGCGCCTGCGGTCTTTGCTTCGGCTGCGCTTCCTCTCCCGGCTTCTGCTCTTCTTCCGTTCCCGGTCTCGGCTCCGTTTGCGTTCCTTGCTTCTGCTTCTCTTCCTGTCATGGCTTCGACTTCGGCTCTTGCTCTTTTTTCTCCTGAGAAAGAAAAACACAACTTGAGTTATGCACGTAGCTGTGCTATCATCTGTCTCAGACACTGATAGAAAATTTTTTCTACCTGTTACACAAGTCTCGTTAGTTAAGGTGGTTACACATGTCAATCTTTTAAAATTTATCACAAAGACTCCAAAGCACTTTGTTATTTAACATTTTAGAATCATTAAAGAGTGCTTCAAGGAAGAAAAGCTGAAATTTCCTGCATTGATCTCATACATACTAAAGGCAGCGCTTCACGTGTCTTCCAAAGGTACTTTAAAAACACCATCAAGATACTAAGAATAAATTACATTTTTATAGCAAAGAAAAACGAAACACAACAAAAACAGAAAAGAAGAGGGAAGCCTGAGGGATAGGGAGGTTGTTTTCTCTTGATACTCCTTGCTATCCATTTTAACACATTGCCCAAAAGTTCTGCTTCCTACTTGCTACTCCCACTTATAAGCCACTTGCTTTTCTAAGTCTGTGGCTCTTACACATTTGGGGCAAACTGCAGATCTTCACAATTTTAAACATTTACTAAGAAAATGTAAACTTTTTACATCTGTAAGTCAATTATACCTCAAACTTGCAACTCACAGAGCCAATGTTCCATTCTTAGCAGTCTACTTCTGGATTACATGAAAAGTATTTTTGCTATCTCATTCTCACACCAGAAGAACTTCCATCTCCTAGTTTTTAGAACATGTATGTATACATAAAACACACATAAAAGACATATGCAAGACAGTAATTTACACCAAATTGAATTTTGGCAATAACCAACCTTTCTGCTACACTTCTGAAATTCAAAACACCCTTTGCTGTTGATTTTTTCCTCTCCTCCTTTTGGGCCTTCTGATTATACACATAATCCTTTTTCTATGTGTTCACTCATACACATGCCATTACCCTTGTAAAAAACGTTTATCCCTGTTAATTTCTATGGCCTTGTAAAAACAAAGACTTCCAGTTACTTTCAATAACTAAAGTAGAAATCTCTCAGCTATCACATTTAACTGACCTGAATCATTACCAGCAGCTTTTGCTCTCCAATATCTACCTAGGATGATCCATTAAAACTATCTTAGCATTTCTTTCTCAAAAGAAACATTCATTATTTTTTTTTATAGACTGGAACCTTTAATTTTTAATTTGTATTTGTGTTCAGTTCTGGGCCTCTCACTTTAAGAAGGGCATAGAAGTGCTGCAGTATGCCCAGAAAAGAGCAATGAGTCTCATAAATGACCTGGAGCACAGGTCCTGTGAGGAGTGGCTGAGGCCTGGAAGAGGCTGAGGGGAGACCTTCTCACCTCTACAACTGCCTGACTGGAGGGTGGAGAGAGGAGGGGGACAGCCTCTTCTTCCTGGTGATATGACAGGACCAGAGGGAATGGCTGCAAGCTGCACCAGGAGATGTCTAGGCTGGATATTAGGAGACATTTATTCACTGGAAGGGTTATCAACCATTGGAATGGTCTGCCCAGGGCAGTAGTGGAGCTGCCATCCCTGGAGACATTTAAATGCAGCATGCACCTGGTGTTTAGGGACATGGCTCAGTGGTGAGCTTGCAGTGTTGGGTCAAAGGTTAGACTAGATGATCTTGAAGGCCTCTTCCAACAAAAGACATTCTGTGATTCTGTGATCTGCAATACTCTACCAGTTTACCTAATATTTTGTATGGACAGAGAAGCTGCTGCATTATTACCCACTATTCAGAAGCTCCACAATCTCTGATGACATCACCCAGAAATCCAGAACGATCTGCATCAACATCACTTAACTGTGCTTCCTGCTGTAATGCAGTTTTTGACAGACATGCATGGTCTTTATCCTAGGATCCAACACTCACTGGTACCTCCCCAAGTTAAAAGCCTCACTCATTGCAATAGATCAAAAAAATACTACCTATAGCTCAATATACTGGCCAGTACCACTACGTGTAGCCAGTCTCAATAAAGACAGCTATGGTGAGCTCTTGGCATGCTAAGAGTCCTAACCATCAAGAGCCACATTCTGCCTTCTAATCACAATTAAACTGATCGTGATTAAACTGGTTAAAATGAATGATGGACATCCCCAACAGAACATTTAGAAAACTGCATATTCTCAATCCTTCAAATTTCTAAAACATCTGACAGTTACTGAAAGCTGCACACTGAATCCAATGTTATTTTTCAGATGTTGATGTTTTCTGTGGACTATAGTTTTCCCGGTAAGTTTGAAATACTTCCAGTTCTCAAACTAAAGGAGATAAAGAATATCTTCCAGATACTGACACCCCAAATAATTTGATAAGCAAAGCAGGAAATCTTGTAAAGCCTACATACACCTCAGTCTTCAGCAAAGAGTACCCTAGCGTAAGTCACATAGAACTGGCAAAGTTCAATCTTTAAAGATTACGGGAAACAACAAATGTATTGAATATGAAGGTTTGTCCCAGAGTTTTGATTATCAGAGACCTGGCAGCTCAAGAGAAACTCATCTTCTAGCAACTGTTAACTCAAACTGAACTGGGAGAACTCCATACAGCAATTAACACTGCAAGACTAACAGTAGCAAAACACCTTGACTTTGTTGTATTTTACACATGCTGACTACTGAAGTTAGCTGTGTATTACATAATGTGATGGCTACTGTTTATTCAAGTTTCAAATGAATATTAATTATTCCTGCATCAACTCTCATCACCAAATGATGCTTGTCAGTTAAGACATTTATTTTACAGGCTTAAAAACTTTCCTTTTATTTGGGGTATTTAAGAGACCTATGCAAGGCATTTTTTCTTCAAATTTCTTATTTGACTCCAGAATTTGGGTCATCAGAAGGTGTTCAGACCCTGCAATGATGATTCCTGAACATTGGCTTGTACTCTGCTAAGTTTGTAGTATAATTTGTATAAAGTTTAGAATAGAAACGATTAAGTTAGACATTTTTCAAGGGGGGATCCAACACTAAACCGTTTAAAGAAAGGACAACTAAACTGAGAAAATACTCACTTCTTACTGCGTTCTTCGTGGCCATTGGCACTGCTCAATTTGTTCTCATCCTAAGCAGGGTTGATAGAAGAACATCGTGAGGACGAAGTGGAAACATTTCAAGTGGTCAAAAGGTAATGGGAATAGGAATAAGAAAATACAAAACAAAAAGTTTAATACTAAATTACTTATTTACAGTTTAATGTGGAAAGCTTTATAAAATTTAGGTAGGCACGTTTAACCACTTTGCTGCTTAAATTTAAGTCATACAATTACAAGATACAAGACTTAAATCATTTAAAAGTGTGTATTAAATTGTAGATACTTCCTTACATGGTTTAGAGAGCAAGTTATCCTGTAGAATTCAGCACTCAAGTGGTTAAATATTATTTCTATAAAGCGCAAGAGGAAGTTTGAGGTTTGTGTGTGTGCCCCTCTGATCAGCACCAAGGCTGTATCTCTGCCTAAGCCCCAGTGGCTATGCTAGCAGCCAGCCACTATGGATTTCCTGTGACCGATGCCATTCCCGAGATCTTCGCTCATTTTCCTTGGAGGGTTGTAAGAGCTTGATGTCACCTCTGTCACACATCTCGCCCTGAAGCAAACAGGGATTCACACTGCTTTAGTAACGTCGACTCCCAAGAAAGTCATCAATAATCCACCAGTCCAGCCTAAACATTCCCTATTTCCATACCTGTTTACATGGAAAATATCCATGTTAAACCAGGATACAAGAATTTTAACATAACAATTTACAAATTTCTCTTCAAAGACTTTAACATAACTTCTAAATATCACATAAACTAAATATACCACTTAAAACTTACAAATGCTCATCCAAAATTCATGACATGGTTGTAATAAACACTGCAGAATAGACTAACAATAGCTGCTATGTAATTTATAGACTTGCTTTACAGTTTAATCACATCAGTTACACCAGAAGTACAATTCCTAAGCGACTTCAACTTAAATACATTTATTGTAAAACCAGTGCTAAAGCATGCATAATATTAACACTTCACCACCATTTGGTGATAAACAAAAAAAGACAGTAATCATTTGCTGCTAGTTTAGGCAAAGACAACACTACGCTAATTGATAAATTTGCATAATAATTGACATTTCCTAATTAAACAACTAAGATAGAAGAATACAAGAGCTTATTTTAGAATGACACTGCAGACTGTGATACTGTCTTTTACTTGCTAAGAACATGATATTCAGGGATCCAAGAATTTCCATAAATTCTTTCACTCAGAAATAGATTTCCATCTGCCCTGTTAAAAAGATTAACCGCCACCAGTCTTCTGCATTAAAAGCAAGTCTCACTCTTCTTGCACTGAGCAGATTGTTGAAATATTTACTTGCCATAGGACTGGTGAAAAGGTTATTCTTGGAACCCTGCTGTTTTCCCAAACCACTGCATTCACCTTCTTGCTATACCAAACTGGACCTGGCAATTTTAGGAGAAGTTTTTGGTTTCTTGGGTTTTGATTTTTTGTTTTTGTTTTGGGTTAGTTGTGGGGTTTGTTTTTGGGTTTTTTTTGGGGGGGGGGGGGGGTTGGTTTTTTTAATTGCTTTTGGGGGGTTACATTGTTTTTTGTTTTGGGTTTGGTTTTTTTGGGGGGATGGGTTGGTTGGGTTTTTTTTCGTTTTGTTTTGGTTTTTTTTTGGTTGTTTTGAGTTATTTGTTTTTTTAAACCTAGGGGACCACGGTACAGCGATACGTCACTCAATTACTACCTTATGATTGACAGTTCACACTGGAATCAAAGGTGAATTCATGGGAGTAGAGGTGAGATATCGTTAGGCAAGTCTACAAAGAGAGATAGATGGGCATTTATTCATCACGCTGAAGTGAAACTACTGCACAATATAATTACATTAACAGCATACATTTACTTGTAAGTTACATGTAATGCATCTCCAATAAGATATATCAGGAGGGCTCCAGGGATGTTAGTTTACAGTTCAGCAGTAGTTTCATGAATAATGCTAATTAAGGTAAACAGGACCTCACTGGCACATTTTTCTCACCTTCTTGTAAGGAGCTTCAAGCATTGCTTCGATATCGATATCATCAGCCATGTTTCAGGGCACCTGAAAGAAGAAGCAAAACCCACTTAAGACAGAAAACACCCCTGTGGTTTATACTGCAAAGGCTTTTGCGAAGTGGTCATCCCTGCATCAGCTCTAACTCAGAGCAGCGCCTCAGAAACACTCCAACAACAACTGGAATGAAGCTCTGGCTGGTGGAATGATAAAGGATGTAACACAGCAATTACAGCTGTGAACGACAAAATGCTGTTGAACACAATTAGCCAGGAAAAATCCCAGAGGCTGCTTCTTTTGGAACAAAGCACAGTCATTTATGATACAGAAACACAGGTTTGATGACCATCTTGAGTTGCAGCAGAGCTTCACCAAAGGACCCACATAAAGGAGTCAGGTAAAGGACACTAACAGTCACACAAACCTGTTCACAGATTCCCAACATTTCATTTGCTACCATCACATTTACTAATCTGCAGACTGAAAGTGAACACAACGGTCCTTTAAGAAATGCAGCCTCCTGCATAATGGGAGCCACAGAAGAAACAGTTATGATTGAAACCCTAAGAGCTACCAATGCATGGGCACACACAGTCTGTACTTCAGGTTTCAGACAACAATGACCATGGCATCCAACACTGGCCACTACAACCTTTTTTTAAATTCTTCCTCTTTTTTCCAACTTCAAACCTCTCGTGTGATTTTGTTTTTACTGTGCTCTTTGACATTTGATTTCTTTTTCCTATGCACATATGCTATTAAGAACCTCTCAGGAGTACTATCCAAATTAAAATACAGACACTGAAGTTCCTCATGTTTCTTATAGAAGTTTATCTCCTTTTTCTTTCTTAAGCTCAAAAATAGCCAGGCCTCTAGATCCAAGCCCTAGAATGAAGATTTTCCTACATGTGTGCCATAAAATTGATTTTTTTTTAATCATACAGGTTAATTCTTGCACCTTGGTTAAAGGCACTGGTGCAGGAACTGTGCTGTCCAGAAACTTGACCAGGATAATGAAATCACTCTAACATTTCAAGACCCTTTAAACAGTTCACTCAACCTCATAACTAAGAATATGACACCAGAACTGCACTACATGTAGGTGAGGGAGTGATCTGATTCTTAGAGCTGACCATCACCCTTTAATACAATAAAGAATAAAAGATAAAGCTCTAGCAATCATAGCACTGCAGTTCATACTCAAATCACTTAACCAAGGTAGACTAACCTCAGTTTCAAGTTATTACCTCTTGGGCTATAGTGCTGTCACAAATATGATCATCCTTAGTATATGTGCAATGGCTCGGTTTTACTTTCAACTAGAGCATTTACCTTCAGCTTTCCAAGTAATTTACATATGTGCATATGATTTAATTCACCATTGCTCTTCCACTGTTTGGTATGAATGGACCTTGTGGAGACATCACAGCCAAACCCAGGCTTTTACAAGTCATTTCCCACTGGTGACACAACACCCACCCACAACAACATTTTCCTATGTGTAATTTAGCCAACATATCCAGCCTTTTCTAGAGAGGGATTCTTCATCCTGAAGAGCAGTGGCCATAACAGGGACCACCAAATCATAAGTGACATGGGCAAGTGAATAAGGAATGACTACTACTGCACTCACCCACATAACAAAGAGTGAATGACCCATCATCCGGTGGGTTCAAAACAAAGGTTTATTCACACACCACTTAGCCATGGAATTCTGTTAAAGAGCAGTGTGGATGCTAACCAAGAAAAAAAAACCATGCAGTGTTCAAAAAAAAAAACCCAACAAACAAAAACCTACCGAATTTTACAGAAAAAATTCAATAAACAAGGACATGCCTTGTGACCCTAGAGTACAACTAGCTGATGACAAAGAGCACACAGAGAAGTTATCACTGGATGACTGCTCTGTGCTTCTATTCTTTCATAGTCATTCAGTGTTGGCTACCACGAGACAAGATCCTGAGTTACATGGACCTTTGGTCTCCCTCTGTGCAATCCGTGCCCTTTGTACACTGTACAAAAACACCGACTGGTGTAACACCGTGTTTTTATCACAATACATTTCGTTCAAAAAACACAGACCCGCTATCAATTCTGTCATTCATGCATATGATGCTGCGTATAAAGGGATTTTTAAATCACAAATAAAACTTATTCAAGTAAGTAGAAAATAATGACAGACGTTAAAGTATCTTTCATTAAACACTAAAGATGCACAAAACAGCTTGCTCAAAAAAGCTGCATATGCCCGACATTTCCACAGATAAACTGCCACAAAAACGAACACACAGCAAATAGAAAAGTCACACCAAAAAAAACCCCAACAACAGCAAAAATCAAAACAAACAAGAAATGAACTACACTTTAAGCTTTGTGGATCTACAGACGACCTTAAGGGACATGAAACTTACTGCTACTGATCTATAGCTAGTAGAAGGCAGATTCTCTTTTTGGTGATGTATTTACTTTTTTAAGTTTCAAAAGGCCCTATTATTTATATTATTTGCTTTGGAAACTCGCCTCCTCGGAAAGTCCCATACAAGTTTAGGAAGGCGGCCGCTCCGGGATGGCAGCTCGTCTCTCGGCAGCACACACAGCTCCGCTCAGCAGGTCCTGAGCGATCCTCCGCACCCTCCCAACCCGATCGGAGCTTAACGAGTCCTGGCTCTCAAATGCAGCGCTGCGCTAGAATCAGCCCTCCCAACTCCGGCGGGGCTCCCGAGCCGGTGAGAGCCCGGCACCACAGCCGCGCCTTCCCAAGACCTTCGGCCCTCTCCGAAGAGCCGGTTGCAGGACGGCTGCCGCGCCCCGAGAGCCGCCCACCCGCCGCGGCACAGCGCGCCCCCGCCTCTCGTCCATCTCCCGACGTAAACAGCCCCGCCGCGGCTGCCCCCCACTGCGTTCGGACACGGTCAGTTCCCGTCGCGGTCGTGGCAGCAGGGCCGGGGCCGGCACCAGCTGGGCCGGTGGCTCCGCACAGCGCCATCGTGGGGGGAGCTGCGGAGGGGCAGCACCGATGCGGGGATCACGGGCCCACCCGCTACGTGGCCATAGTTACAGCCAAACCCCGCAAGGCCAGGCCGCGGCCTCAAGGCCAGGGCAGCCCACGAGGGCGCTCCGACTCTAGAAGGGCGCAGAGCGGACGCGCCGCCGGAGGCCCCGGGAGCGAGGGGCAGGGCCGCCCGGTCAGAGATAGGCGGCCCTGGCGGCGGGAGGGGCGCAGGCCTCCCGGGCCGCCCGCAGGCCAGCGTCACAGCGCTCGGCTGGCCGGTCCGCGACTCGCCCAGCAGCTCGGCCCGCAGTTACCTGCGCCGCGGGCGTGCGCTGTCTCGTTCGGGCGCCCGAGGTCCGGCGGCGACAACGGCTGTTCCCGGTCCTGGGCTGCGCGGAAGGTGGGGGATGGGCCGAGGGCTCGGTAGCCCTCTCCGGGCGTCTAAAACTCAACTGAGCGGCGCCGCTCGGCCTGTCCCAAGACAGCAGACGGCGAGAGGGCGGCGCGACGGTGACAGGCGGTCCCCGAACCCGGGCTGGGCCCCGGCTCTGGCACCGGCGGCTGCTCCCCGAAATGGCGCCCGCCGCCTCTCGCTGCTGGCAGGCTCGCGCACGGCACGGGGGCGTCCAGAGCACGGCGCAGGGGCTCTCGCGAGACCCAGAGGCCTCGTGAAGCCCCGCGCGGCCGCGCAACGGCGCCTCTCGCGAGACGTCGCGCCCGGAAGCGGCCCCTCCAACCGTCGCGAGACTTGAGCGGGTGGAGCCGTCACGCGGGGTCTGCGCTCTCGCGAGCGCTCTCGCGCCTGTGTGAGGCGCGGCGGGAGGCACCCGTGGGGCTGGCGGTGGGCGGCGGTCCCGGGAGCGCTGGGGTCAGAACCGCCCCGCTGTCCCAACGGGGGCCACCTGCCGCCCCGGGCTGCTCGCTCCTCGCTGCCCGGGCAGGGCTGAGGTGCCGCGGCCTTTAACTCTACCCCGGCGTGGCTGTGTTGCTTGCTCGTACCCAGCGGCTCAGTGTCCCACTCTGCAGGGATCAGTGACAAATGGTGCCTCTCAGGTGCCTGCGCTGGGACCAGGGTTGTTGAATGTCCTGTTCAGTGACACCGACAGGGGGAGCGAGGCAACCCCAGCAAGTCTGCAGATGGCACCGAGCTGAGCGGGCTGGGCGACACACCTGAGGGACGGGTGTGTCAGCCTTGAAGCTGAGTGGTTAACACGGAAAGTAGGTAGTTTTTTTGTGAAACAAAACTGTTTTGGCTCATTAGCTGTGCTTTGTTTCCCCCTGGCAGCCCACAGAATGGCTCGTGTATTGAACTACAGCAATAGGCAGTAACTTTGGGACAATTGTCAGCACAGTGCAGATGACGTTGAGTGCGTTTCCTGCTGAAGGCAGCACAAGACGAGCAATAGTGGCTGGGGTTATATTAGGTTATTTCTCATTTGGCCTATGAGATACATCTGAAACAATGTAAAGAGAAGTGCTAAACGAACTTTGCCTCCTGAAATGCTATTTTTGCTATTGCATATAGAAATACTTAAACCAATTAAGGGTTTGAGTATTTCTGTATGCAGAACTCGGGCCCATAGATTTCAAAATGAAAACCTATTTTCACAAAACTCCCAGGGTACTGTGTCATTTAATGTCTGACAAAGTTCCTGAAATGTTAATAGCCTAAAAAGATTCTGAAGCTCTTTCACAGAGTTTCCAAGTCTTTCTAACATGAACTGGCCAACTTAATTGAGTTGGGGACATTTAGGAAAAATTACTTGGTTTAAATTCAAAACAAAACAAAACTAAACAAAAACGTGATTATAATAGTTCTATAATAACTTAGAAGTTTTTTTACAGATTAGTTGTAAAGAAAATAAATTTCTCAGACAACATGAGGTTTATTGCGGTGGTTCCTGTAGCACCACGTCCTTCATCTTGCTGCTGCTGTCGCTGTTCCCAGCAGCTACCTGAAGGTCAGGTCTGACCAGCTCCCGTGTCCTTTCCTCACCACTGGATCGGAACTGGTCTGTGCTGGGCGCTCACGTTGGTGGATTTCCGCCGGGGCTTTCTCTGCCGTTGCCGGCTCTGGCAGGAGGCTATGGAGTGTCTCTTTTTGTCTACTTCCCTAACATACCCCTTGCCCATCGCTGATGGTGCCCGGTGGTGTGGGAGGAAGGATGAGCCCAGCACGTGTAGGGCTGGGTGCTTACAGACTAGGGTGGGGTGGCTAATGACGCATTTCAGCTCTGAGGAGGTGACAAGCTCCATGTGCAGCCCTGGCCGGTCCCCGCTGACGTTCGGCCCCATGGGACTGTTGACTGCATTCACCTTTGGGAGCTGCCAGGAGGCCGTGCGGGTAGCTCTGGGGAACACCACCGGTCCTGGGGTGGCCTGTGGGAGCGGCTGGCTCTGCCGCGCTGTGAGTGAACGGCAGCCATGGCCGGTGCTGCCTCACCCTCCCCCGCTGCGGCGAGCGCCTGGGCAGCTGCTGAACACACGGCTCCTGGGGGGCGTCGAGGGTCGGGGGTGCGCGCGTGAGTGGCTCACGCTAGCCCGCGCTGTGATAGTAAATGGGTGACTCGGACTTAACGAAAAAAGGGTTTAAAAAAAAAAAATTTTAAAAAGTGGACACTAAAAAGTATCGCACCTTCCCACACCGGGAGTCGAACCCGGGCCGCCTGGGTGAAAACCAGGAATCCTAACCGCTAGACCATGTGGGACCGCGTTCTCGGCTCCCTTGCCGCGCCGCCTGCTGTTTGTGCGCCCGCCCGCGCCGCGCGCCGGGACCTACAGGCAGGGCTGCGGGGAGAGCACCGCTCGTCCCCGACCGTGCCTCTGGGGGGAGGCTCCAAGAGCGGCCCGGGGGCTGCGGAGAGCGTTTGGACGCCCACCCCCGCGCAGAAGTGTCCCAGCGAAGTGACCATCTCACGGGCTGCCGGAAGGGTCCCCTCGGCAAGGGCTCGAGCAGGTGGCCAGGAGCGTGCGAAGAACTTGAGCTGCAACACTCCAGCAAGTTAACAAGGAAGCTTTTTGCACTAAGGGTAGAAGTCTGATGTGCAAAACCCCGCGAAATTTAGGGTCTTCCTCCCCTAAGTCATTAAAATTCTCCTAGTAAAAACATAGAGATGGAGGTTGACACAAATAGGAAGTAACAAATAGAAGGATGCAATATAAAGCCTGGACTAAAAGGATGCACAAAGTGGTTACTGGCCACAAATATTCTGTACAAATTCAAGAGAACAAAAAAACAAGCTGGAAGAATTGGTCTACCCAGCTTTGTTTGAGAACAACCTTATCGGTAATTGGCACAAGGCAGCTAATCAATGGGCTGTTGCAATAGCCAGTTACACATTACATGGGAAGAACCAACTAAATTGTGCTTACTGAGAAATGATTCTGGGTGCCAAAGAAAACTCAATGTGCCTCAGTGATTTTCATTGTCCAACATGTAAGATGGAACACCTAGAGTTAGGAAATTCACACCTAAATAGGCATAGGGGAGTGTTAGAACTACTGTAGGGAATGGCCTTCAAAACCAGTGGTGATGACAGGGGTATATTTAGAAGATCGGGGAAGCTGCTGAGGCACAAAACATCATCATAATAAAGAGTCCCCATTTACCCCCACACAGAACAAGTCACATCAAGTCACATCAGTATATGATGTAGTTGCTACATTTCAGATACCAGAAAGGCTTGATTTTTGGAGCAGCTGTTTGGGAAACATAAGAGACTGAGTTTAGTGCTCTGTGAGGGGCTTCACTGAGTGAATTGAATGTGCTGTTAGTAAAGCTGTAAGAGTGAATATAATGTATTCGATCTGGTATCATTAGAAGAACAACATCAACAAAGATATTACTCCAAAAAGAATATTCATTTTATTAAAAAAATGAATAAGCCAAAAGGATAGCATGCTTGTAAGAAGCATGGAGATTGCTAAAATGGCTCAGAATAGCTTATATCACCAGGAGGAAAAAGATTAAAAACAGGCTAGAATGGCTACAAAGCACAGTAAAGAAAGCTATTGAAATACTAAATTAAAAATTAAACACCCTTCAAAATGTGAAGCTGGTGCAGACCATGTCTGCATGCCACCAGAGAAGATCCTAAGCAGGTTCCAAGTTGTCAAATGGATCTGACAGTAGCTGCACAGGGTAGATGTGGGCAGATGCTGTTTCCCTGTGTGTATCCCATGGGGAACTGGCTCGCTTGAAGTTGTTGTGTTCTGTGCTAAGGACATGGGAAGGAGCTGTCTGCCAGGTGCAGGTCCTTGCTGTTTTGGCAGGACTTGATCATAGTCCATCTGTGTGACATGAGGGCCAATTTGGTGATCACTGGTGGCAGGATCTGAGCTTCTCCTGTGCATGGAGCTGCCTGTCCTCAGCTTCTCTGGTCTCAGAACCAGACATTGTTCCTTGCCTTTCCAGAAGCTGTGGGGAGGTCTCAGAAGAAAGAGCAGCAGTGCCAGCACCTACCCTCTGCCTGCCCAGGAATTGTGTCTGAGTGAAGGGGGCTGGTCTGAGCCGTGCTGGAGCTGTACTTGTCTCCTGTGCTCACACCTATGTGCCCAACCCTGGGTCACTCTGACCCTGACCTGTAGACTGCCTGTCTGGCCTGACGGGATTTCAGACAGATGTCTGAACAATCACCTCAGGAAAAAAACAAGGCCAGCAAGAAATACCCCCCGAAGAGCCTCTGCACTGGTGAGAAATGGCATAGGTGATATTTCACATACCTGTCTTCCTCTGGAGTCCTGACAGGGGACTTTCCTTCCAGGTTTCTCACAGAAATAGAGATTCAATTAATTTGTCAAGGCTGGGAAGAAGAAAATATCAGACTGCAGGATTATCTTGAGGAATTACAGGTTCTCTCTGTGTCTAAAAATTAAACTCTGTTCTTGGCAAGTACCTACAACAATATTACAATATCTGGCACAAACATGAGCCACAGCAAAGCCAAACAGGTCAGACAGCTTGTACAGCTCAGAGTGAGAGGGAGCTTACAGTGAGATGGGATGGCTGTGTCACCACCACTTACACTGCTGTTTGGATGTACATTGCAGTACCAGCTCAGTCTTGTGTCATCAACCTTGGGCACCCACCTCTTGGCAAATGTCCTCTGCCCTGGGCAGTTGTCCCCCAGCTCAAGACAGCTGATGGTGGGAACTCATGTAGCTGACCCACATGCAGTTTCATGTTTTCTAGTGTATAACATTTCCTTCGGGAAAAAAAGCATCTTTTCCCAGCTCCTGCTTTTGGACCAATAGGTAAATCCTTAGAGGATGTACATTGAAAACAGCAGAGCTCTTACCAGACATGAAAAGGTGTAAGAGGCTGTGATAGAGTAGAAATCACTTGGGAATCTATAACTGATGTGGTGGCGGGGACTGAGGCTCCTTATTTTGGGGAGATTTCATCCCACGGGAATTTCAAGCAAGGCCTCTGCTGTGGACATTCTCCTGACCTTCCTTGACAACAGCCTCAGAGTTCAGCTCATACACAGTGACCTGGGAGCATGGACTGCCCTTCTTGTGTTTGCCTACCTTTGGGACAAGGACTACCCAGGGCAGCAGAGTCAGCCTCCTGGTTCACAAGGGACATTCCCACCTCCGCCTTCCTCCCCTGTTATTCTCTCTTCCCAGCCCGTTCTGGTGTGTAGCTCTGCCCCTCATCCCAGCACTCACCTGATCATCTATTGGGCTAGTTCAGGTTTCTAGCCTGGCAAAACACCACTCCTTTCTCTTTTGTGCCATTTTAATGAGCTGATATGCTTCACCATGGCTCAGACGAGCCTGACTTCTGAACCAGATTCAGAAGCAGCAGGAGAAGCAGGGCATGATGCTTGGGGTGCCCTCATCTCACCAGCTGCACCTTCTTTCCTCCTTAAGGGCTTGTAATCGTTGAAGCTGATGCCATTCCCTTCTTTATAGCTCCTCTCTAAAAAGGCAGGGCTCTCTGATGCTGTGAGGAGCAGTGACTCCGGCTAGAGCTCATCCCATAGCTTTGCCAGCAGCCAGGGAGCCACAGTAGCAGAGAAGATGGCAGAAACTCTCCTGTATGTTTTCAGTCACAGTCTGTTTTAGAAAGCAGAAGGGGAAACAAAGAGCATTTGTTGCTCCATCTGTTTCCACGTTCCATGCTGCTGAGGTTGGGTTACAGCCAGCTGCTGCCATCGCCAGGCGGTAATGCAATCGCATCGTGGCTGCTTACTCTGCAAGGCAGCTAAACATGGTAAGATGGAAAAAAACGGGACAGGATGATTTTTTAAAAGCCCCACTGCAAAACATCTGGTTTCTTATGTAAAATTACATCATGCCCACTATATTTTAAAAATTGCTGATTGTTGCTTAAAACCACCTGTTTTTATAAATGGCCAAGTATCTCCAGCCAGCCTTTTCCAAAGGACAGTCCAGGACTATCTGATAACTTCAGTCAGCTTCAAAACACAGACAGGGTTAATTAAGAACAGGGATGTTTTTTATTTGCCTTATACATGCTACGACCATTTGTTGGAGAGGTCTCTCACAGTGCACAATCTAGACAACTTCAGCCAGCAACTCATGCATCCAGTCCAGCTCCATCATGTTCAATAAGGTATTTTGAGACATTTCATACAAGGTATCTGTGCTCTGAAATGAGGGAGAATTCAACACATCTGCCTGCCCAGCTCAAACCTTAAGCTCCTTGACTTAGAGTTACAGATGCACTGATCAGAAGATCAGGAGATTAGAGGACATAAGCCCAAACTCTTGCTTGAAGCGAGACCATCACCAACACTAGATCAGGTCAGCCATGGCTTCGCATAGCCAAGGACAGAGATCCCATCAACCATATATGTGAACTGCACACCCTGGTCAACCTAGCACTGTCCACAGTGAGAAATCTTCCCCACATTTAGGTGCTGACAGTAGTAGCTTGGTGGTATTTTGACCTATTTAACATACAGCTTTCACAATGCAGAAGGTTTTCTGGTGTTATTGGCTCCTTCAGTAGGAGAGTGCACAGAGCTGCTCCTGCTCCCTCTCCCAGCCAAGGGGCTTTGTGGTGCAGTAGGAGGTGACAGACAAGCTGAAAATGAAGTGACAGCACAGCAGTGTCATGCCCATCATGGAAGAGTAGAGTAGGTTCAGTGGTGGTGTCCAGGGTCATCCATGGTCAACTGACTGTTGGTGGGTCAGAGTCAGCAAGGTGCAGGCACAAGCTTCACTGGAATGCAGCTCAGGCAGGGCTGAGGGTGAGGATCTGAGCTTAAATGCAGCCCCCAAGCAGAGCAGTGAGCCACTGAAGAAGTATCTCTCACCTCATCCTCCCACCATCGTTGGTGTCCTGGAAGACTGATCCAAGGATGCAGCTGCACTGGGTCAGTGCTGGCTGTAAGCCCAAGACACCCAAACTTTACCAAGCATTTTTGGCATCTACTACCAGTCTCTCCTCAACAAGGGGTTTGTTTAAACCTGACCTAAGCTGTTATTCCCACCTTATATATGGAGACACTCAGGGTGGTGCTGGTACTAGGGAGGGCTGGTTCCAAGCTGTGCAGTCCAGTTTATTAATAAATAGAGGCAGAGCAAGGCAGTTCTCATGGACCCAAACCTCTACAGCATTGTGCTGGCTGCATTCACAGCTGTAGCACATCTGCCTGGGCATTGCCCCATAGCCCCAGCCTGATGAGTGTGGGCAGCAGCAGTGCAATACCAAGCTTTCCTTACCTCTAGCATCACCAGTTCTTCCACACCCACAGATGAGGAAGACCCCTCACACACGGTCCTCCACCTCCACTCCTGACCTGGAGCACATGCACCAGAACAAACGCCCATCAGCTGAGCAGCTTCATGAAAGGGGTGTGAGTGCATGACTCCAGATACAGCTTCTTCCACCTGGGAGAAGCATCTGAAGAAATTATTTCAGTGTGATCTCGGGGAGCTGGGTCCTTGACAGTTCTTCAGTGACAGTTGGAGGAAATATCCTTCAGCCAAGAACAGGCAGCAAGGGGATATTTTGGCATGGAAACATTGATCATACATCTCTTAATTCATATTACAGTGATCCAGTGTTCACAGCCTCACAATTCATGAAGGTCATTTCTTCTTATAGGCAGCATGGCTTTGTTCTTAGCAAAAGAGCCAGGGTTTATAACACTCTCTTCTCAGAGTCACTGCAATGTCTTTGCCATGTTGTCAGAGACTGTGCAGACACTTCATATTCCCCTCCTGCTGCCACCTTTGGTGCATTGATAGCAGGCATCACAACTCATGCACTTGATCTCCCATGTACATGTCACAGAGGGATATAACCATATATCTGGAGGAGGATCTACTTGTGTTGTTGTACCAGGTTCCACTAGTAGAAGTTTTCCTCAGCCCATGAATGCTTGAACTGTAAAAGACTTTGAACAAGTCAGTGCAGAGGTCCCACAAAATAAACTTTTCCATCAGCTGCTTAATTTTTCACCTCTGCAATTTCTCTCTCCCTTCCCGAGTCACAGCTCATGTCTACCAGTGCTCACTGGCTCTCCTAAAGAGGTGGACCCTGATCTGGCAGCTTTGCACCTCTGTGCAAGTCACAGCCTCACAACCATCCCTCATGCTTGGTAATGAACCCGTTTTTACCTGTCTGTCCTCTTCTAGCATTGGGGATGACTGCTCCCTAGAGTGTCCTTGGTGCCAGTGGCTATGTGACTATGCTTTGATGAAGAGGTTCTGCCTTAATGCTGGTTTCTTTGTTTTTCTTTTTGATGCCTTTCCTGCTGTATGACTTCGTGCAAGACAGAACAGGGCTGCTAGCCCACAAGTAGGACTGATCTGAGATGTTATTTCAGTATGTTCTGTGTGTCCTTGTGTGCCTCCAGCTCACCTGCTTTGGCTTCAAGAGAGAGGGGACTTCTTAGCATGCTATGTGCAGTCATGTCCCAAGAGTAAAACAGGACTAAAACCTGCCACTAAGCAATGTAGGTTCTCCAGCAAGCCTGTCAGAGGTGTAGGTTTAAAACAACCTACACATTATCATCAAACCCTGAAATATGCAAAATAAAATGAGAAAGTTGCATAACAAATGAATGCTTGTCTGGCCCTTCCTGCAGCCTACTTCCCATATACAACATCAGGTCACCCAGTCTGGAAGGGCCCTGAAGCTGCAGCTCTTGCAAACTCCTGTCTCCCCAGCTTCTATTTTCAGTCTTTTGAAAGGCTCTTGCTAGTGCAGCAATGTCAATCAGGCTGTTAAAGTTTTTATAAACCAAGCCTGTATCTGCAAGAGCCCTCGCACAGAGGCTGTCAGGCTGCCATAAGAATTTTCCCAGTATTGCCATTTTTCTCAGAGGACGAGTATGGCTTTTGTTGGCAAAGGCAAAGATCTGCATCTCCACAGGGAATGCTGCCAATTTATCCATGTTAGAGCTACACCAGAAAACCTTTTGTTTCTAACACAGATCCACTTTCCCTGCTAGCTTCTGCCTCAGCTCCTGCCTCAGTCCTCGAGTTGTGCAGCCCCGCAAAACACAGCCTGCCCTGCCCACTCTCCCGCAGCACCATAGGCTTCTCCAGCAGTTCTGCAGCCCCTGCAGGGGCCCCACACTCAGCAGCCCCCACTGCACGGACCCCCCGGTAAGCACAAGGCAGCTGCACATCCAGCCAGTGAACAGAGCGGCCATGATCTCACTGTCTCTCTATTTGTTATTTAAAAGTGCAGTGGGACTTTCACGCGAATGTCTTCAGATTAAGTTACCCTGAAGTTCTTCAGTAGTGCCAAAACACCATCTGCAAGAGAGCACGGTGAGCACGATGTCGCTTCTCACATGGACCCCGTCTGCTCTCTCACCCGGCGTGATTAATAAGCCACATAGACTCGATTCTGACTGTAGCAGAAGTTTCCTGCGTGGTGTGAAACGGACCATAAAAACCCGCTTAAGTATTAAAACCCACCAATTATCTGCTAAGCCTTGCACCCCCAGTTAGAGGGATTGGAGGTGTCTGGGCAACTCGACATCCAGGATTTGCCTCTACATGTTCCTATTGTGGAATAACAGGACCCCATTCAAGTTTTGTTGGGAGCTGTGCCACATTGCAGGAGCCACTGAAATAACAGGGACTTTGCTGTACCACCGTGCTGAGCGACATGTGCCAAAGCGGGGGCTGACAGAAGCTGATCTAGTGGGGCTGACCTTTACTGCACAGCTTGTTTGGTCAGACTGTTCAGGCTGGTTGAGGAGCAGGGCTCCACCTGAGGCCTCTAGATTGCTCTTTGTACGCTGGTGGTTGATCTGGTGGCCTGTCACTAGTGGTGTTCCCAAAGGCTCAGTGTTGGGACCAGTAGTCTTTTAACATCTTTATCAATGACCTTGATGAGGGGATGGAGTGCAGGGGGGACCTTATTGCTCTCTACAACTACCTGAAGGGAAGTTGTAGGGAGGTGGGGGTCGACCTCTTCTCCCCAGTTAAAAATGACAGGACGAGGGGGAATGGCTTCAAGTTGTGTCAAGGGAAATTTAGGTTAGATAGCAGGAAGAATTTCTTTACAGAGAGGGTGGTTAGGCATTGAAATGGGCTTCCCAGGGAAGTGGTGGAGTCCCTATCCCTGGAGGTGTTTAAAAACCATGTAGATGTGGTGCTGGGGGACATGGTTTAGGGACCCTGGCAGTGTAGGGTTAAGGGCTGGACTTGATGATTGATTGTAAAGGTCTCTTCAAGCCAAATGATTCTGTTATTCTGTGATCTGTACACACATGGGACACACCTGGTCTTCCTGCACAGCCTTGACCAGTTGGTCTGCTCAGGACACATATGAACACAGAAAGTCCCCCCAAACTGCCCAGAAAAAAAAATGCTGGAGAAAAAAAGATAAAAAAAAAAAAAAGGGCACGTCTGGGCAAACTAGGATGCGTGGCAGGCTCACATCACAGGCTGACATAGTCAGGCTCATCATCCTACCATATTGAGCCCCAAGGACAGCCTGGCACCCAGCACAGTGGAAGGCATTTTCCACTCTTTTCCACTCTCCATGGTCCATGCTGGTTCCAGCCCCACTTCCTATCCCCACTTTCAGAGGATGTCAGGAGTAACCGAAGGCAGAGCAGAGCCCTGGAAGCACCGTGCGCCGCGGGGATGGAGCCGCCTGTTTGAGCTCCGATGTGTCAGTTTCGGGCGCAAGGGAGTCTCAGGGACACCAACCACCGGGCCAAACGATTTACTGGGGCAGCCCCGATGCAGCAGCAAGCACAGGCAACTTTTGGGACCTGCACTAACCACAGTCTCCAGATGCTCTTGTGCCCCTAAAGCCGCAAGACAGGTCTGTGACCCACCTGTGCACCCCCACGCCATTCATAACGGCTGGTGCAGCTCCTGCCGTAGCCACGATTTTCCTCACAGACCCGGTCACGACAGCCGACTGTTGCCACTGACCAAATAACGCATCGGCTTCTCCAGAACTGAGCTCTCGCTCCTGCCAACCTCGCTTCCACCCCTGGGCCTGGGCTGGAGCAAGGACCGTAGCAGGGGCTCCGAGGCACCGGGTATTCAGATGTCCCGGTGGGGCCCGGAGCGGCCGCCGCCGCCAGGGGTTGCCCTCGGCCCGCGGGCCCCGCTCCCGTCGCCGGCCCCGGGCCCGCCCCGCCGCTCCTGCCCCTCCCCTCCCGTCCCGGCGCGGCGGCCCCCAGCAGAGGGACCCGGGGAGCGGCCGGGGGTCCCGCGGCCGGATCGGGCCGCGCCTCCGGGCGGAGCCGGGGTCGGGTTTCACATCCTGCCCCGGTCGCAGACAGAACGGGCGGTGCGGCTGAACGGGCCATGGCGGAGAGGTGAGTGCGGCTGCCGCACACCTGTTGAGACAGCGGGAGGCACCGCCGCCCCTTGGGGCCTGCCAGATGCGGGGAGCGGGCCGGTGCTGGGAGCACCCTCCGCCCTGGGAGCAACCCCCGCTCGGGGCCGATGGGCGCGGGGCCGGGCGAGTGCAGGCCCTGGCGGGCAGGTGAGGGGTGGCCGGCGCCGGGCCCCGTGGCAGCGGCGGGGCCAGGCCGAGTGGGGCGGCCAGGCTGGGGGAGGAACGGCTCTTCTGCCGCTCCCCGGCCGCCGCCCTCACGTCCGTGCCGGCCTGTCCTCGGAAGAACCGCTCGGTCCTGGCAGGTCGGCTCCTGCTCGGCACCCGGCCATGCCAAGACGGGTCTGGCAGCAGCCTCCGAACCCGGCGTGAGGCCCCGAGCGTCGCCGAGCTCAGCTAGCCGGGCTCTGACCAGAGCTCCCAGTGCCACCTGGGCCTCGGAGCTCTAGCATCGCCCTGTCCCGAGCTGCGGCCGGGCTCTGCCGGGTGCTCTTTCGCCTCTGAGAACGAGCAGTTAATCGGAGCTACTCTCTGGTTTTGTACCTGTCTTGGGCCAGGCTCTCAGCTCCGGGGTGGGTTGCACGCAGGGCTTGCATTCTGTCGCTTACAAAAAACAAACCCAGTTAAAAAATGACAGTGTTTTCCTGGTCAGGCACCGGAACAGCCGCTGTAGTTGGTTTTTACTGGAGAGGAGTGACCAGGGTTCACTCAGCTCAAAGCAGGTAGGGAATCAGAATCACCTGTTGGCAGTAAAAATGGAGGGCTGGGTAGCCTGGGCAGTTTCCCAAGGCTGCATCCCGCTTCCAGCAAACGCGGGCGGATTTTATGGCTTCTCTGAATAATCCCATTCAGGGAACATTCCTTCTGGTCACTCTGCGCCTCAGCGCGTCAGCCAGAAGTGGTTGAATTAAGTTTGGCTCTGCTGGGAGGAAGGTACAGAGCCTGGAAGAGCACTGTGCTTGCCGCAGCTGATGCCAGTTGTTGTTGCGTTTGTTTTTGTCCTTGATGAAAACATGTAACATTCCTTCGAGCGAGGCTCTCCCCAGGGGCTCCAGATTTCAGCTGGCTTCTCACATTCTCTTTGTCTAGGGGAGAGGAGGGACGACTGTGCTGGCATTTTGCCCGGTACCTGGGTGACGATGCAAGGTGTTTGGAATGATTCTTTAATTTCTGTTGTGTTGGAAGTTGTTGGTTTTGTTGTTTGTTTTTTTTTCTTTTCCTTTTGACTCTGTATCTTCTCCAGTAGAACACTGTTTGAATTAGTCTGCAAAGAGGAGTGTCTTGAGAAGGGTTAGCAAATCCCTTGGAGAGTAGCTGTAGAATACCAGAATTTATCCAGAGTGAAATGATTAGCACAGCAGCACACTCTCGGTCCGCCAGCAGCAGCAACTTCTGCTTCCCCTGCTTGTGACAGTCACGGGCACTCGGCACTTGGGTGGCGTTTGCAGGTTGCTCCCTTCAGGAGATAAACTAGAGAACCCGACAAAGACATGTAGATTTGAGGCTTCTGTTCTGCTGGCCAACGCAGAGGACTGCAAATCTTCTTGCTTGGGATTTCAGCATCATTATTTTTAGTGTGTCTCCCCTAACTGTCTATTTGGGGTTTTTTTGTGTTCAGTGTTTGCTGGGTTGATGAGGCAGCTCTTCTGTATCAGTGGGATGGAGGCTATTTGAAGTGATGCTGAAATCACAGAGGGTTATAGGAATGCAGATTTGGAAGCCAGGTTTTTGGTCAGATAGTTCACATGCCTTCTGTATTCACAACAGGTTTGCTTAGCTAAAACAGATGTCTTGGCTTTGACTGGGAGCAAATAAGCTACAGGGAGAGCTAAATATATTGACCTGGTGCATTTTGTAACCAAGAGAATGTTATGGTTGTCCTTGTGATGATGCAAAAGTCTGCTTTCAGCCTGACCAAAGCCTGGATCCTAAGCTGACAAACTCCTGAGAGACTGGCACCCTCTAAGGTGCCAGCAAGACATGCAGAGGCTGGTTGACTGAACACTGCCCTGCTTTAGAGGAACAAAAGGCAAATGTCACCCATTCACTTGATCTCTAGAAAAATGTCGTGCTGTGGCACAAAGATGAAAAGAGACTGAGACGCCTGTAGTGAGCTGCCTAATGGGTAAGGAAACCTTGCAGATTCAGTGAATGTAGGTTTAGTTTTGGTTTTTTTTAATCAATCCTGCTATTCTTTTGGCATCAGCTTCATAGGATTGTGGTGACTGCCTGATGGCAACCAGGTGAAGTTATGTAAACCAGGGAACATTTTGGTTTTTTTCCATAGAGGTGTGGAGGAAGACCTGGTGGTGTTGTTGACGGACTGTAAGATTCAAATAGGATTTAAAGGAATCACTTCTGTAATTAGAGATAATAAAGCATAAACTGCTGTAGGATTCTGGCTTTTTTTTTTTTTTTTTTTTCCCCATGAGGGTTATTGTGTGTGGTTTTTTGTTTGTTGTTGTCTGTGTTTGTTGTTTAGTTGTTTGGTTTTTTTTTTTGTTGAGTTGGGGGTTCTTGATGTTTGGGGTTTTTTTTCCCCTGTCAGTGCAGTTTAATAAGTATTTGCAAACTCTTTGAAGTGGGAAAAGGCTGTGTTATATCTGTATTTCTTGATAGATACATGCATTATTTAGAACAAACTACTTGGTTGCCATTTTATCATGGAGAATAAATCTTTTCAATGTGGACTTGCTGTTTCAGCAGTGTGTTTTTGACTGAATTAAACAGTTGTGGGGTATGAGCAGGGGGGGATCTTCCAGCCTACACCAGAACTACTGGGGGGTTATTGAAGCACTGTTAGCTGGGTGCATTGAAGGGGTGGGCATGGTGCTGAAGGCACTTGTTCAGTGGGAAACCTGCTGTTTTGATAAATATAAAGGATTAATGTGCTTTATGTTCTGATTACAATGAAGACTCTTAATTTTGTTATTGAATCTCAGTACTTTGAGTATGAGTTTGTAACCTAGTTAATACAGATTAATTCAGGCTTTAATTTTGACTTTGCCTGAATGCTAGATTCTGTGTTTTTTTCAGAAGGTTTAATTTAGGAACAGGGAAAAACTTCCACACTTCCATTAGCTTGCCATGGAGCTGCTGATGTACTCCTTGTGTCTGGACTCAGCTGTGGCTATAAGCAAAAGGGTCTTCTGAGTTTTGGCAGGGCATCTGAACCTCTCCCATTGTTGTTCAGCACAGAGCTTCCCACATACTCTGAACGGGGCCCTCGTGCCCTGTCCTGGTTTACTCTCTTCCGAAGTGGCTTAAATAAAGCCCAGAAGAAACGTCCCCTCAGTAGCTTGCTGTGACTGCAGGACAAGCATCTGCTTCTGGCAGGTTACCTCACTCTCATCTGCTGTGTGAGGAGCCTGCTCCTGGATGAGCACTGTGGTAACTCCACAGCACACGAGCTGGGCTGGTGAAGGTCTGTTTGCTGTCTGACAGCAGCAGAGGTAAGTGCAGATGGGAGAGGTTATTGGCAGCCCAACCTCTGCCATGTACTCCTGGTGTCACTCCTGCTCCTCAGTGTGCTGCTGGAGCTGTTGATGAGCTTACCAGGGCAGTTTCCTTGGTACAGAATGATTGGGAGTCAAAGACCAACTGGCTTTAAGTGTAACAAGGAATGTGGTTTTGCTCCAGTAGCTCATCTGGCAGAGGCAGAAAGGGGGTGCTAAGCTGTGCAGGGCAAGGTAATCATCTTGTCCTCCATTATTGCTGCATCCTTTTCCAGCTGCTCCCATCAGCAGGCCCAGCGTGCCCTGGATGGGCTCCCGAAGTGGAGTCACGTCTTCAGTTGCAGTGATTCCATGCAGATAAAGCCTGATTCTTGGGAAACACCTTCAGACTCATCAGAGTCCTCTGATGGAAACTAATCAAAAGTTCAAAGGAAAGCAGCAGCATTTCCTCCTTCCCTGTGGTCTCCTTTCCCACTGTTTCCATTCCTGCTGTTAATACAGTAGATGGTTCCCCAGTGGATGATGCAATTAGGAGGAGATGCTTGCGGGCTTTCAGCAAATAAATATGTCGGAATTTGAAATGCTTCATGTAGGATCCATCCTTCCCAGGTGGAGCACAATTATTTGTGCCTTGTTTTGACATGTATACACTTGTGTTTCTTTAAAAAGCCCTCTGGGCAGATTCAAGTAGTGAGTGAAGTGCCTCTTACTTGAAATAAAAACAAAATTCCAGAGCAGATGCTGGGATTTGGTTCTAGCTGAATTGGTAGAAGGTTTCTGATCCCTACTGTCATGACTCACCTGTTGGCTGTCAATTTCTGCATCTGACAAGGTGCACAGAAGGACAGTTCTTTCCTAGGAAAGATTACTTTAATCATCAAGCAATTTCTTGCTCTTCTAGTATCTCAGTCATGAGTGTCTACTGAATCAACTTGTCTGTCTGATTGAGGCTTCTCATGGGGAGGAGTAGTTTTTTGCTGTGGGCAATTTCTTCAGGCAGTCAGTTTTTGGAGTGGCAGGAAAGAACTAACTAAAGCAGCAGACATGAGATCTATCTGGCTCTTAAATATGGAACGAAACACTGTAGGTCAGGGAAAAGTTTTTTTGCACTTGGTCTTTTGTCTCATGGGAAAATGTAAAAAAATACCATTATTTTGGATATAGTCTCTCATCCTAATTACTGTTCCAAGTGTTTGAGGTTACTGATGTAAGGAATAAGTGTTTTTTATATTTTCTGTTGAATATTTAGCAGTGAATTCTAGGGTAGTTGTTGTCAACCCTACCCCAGCTACTCTCCCAAGCTTTTTTCTTTGTGTGTTGTTGGCTGTCAGCATTTTTTGGTTATGCAATGCAAAGAGCCAAAAGAGGTTTGGGAAGCCTGTAATGAGGATGCTGAAGATCCAGATTACTTGTTCACAACAAACATAGGAGATGGCAAGGATTCCATGATCCCCGGGGGAGAGTTGGTACAGTGTGTGTATGGCAGCTTGAGGAGTCGAGGTGTGTCTGTCCTCCCACAGTTACGTGCTTAGGTGAAGAGGGACTTGATTTGGACAGCATTAACTTTGGAAAATCCTCCTGAAAAAAAAAATCCATCCTGAAAGACCAGAGCACTGGAGATACTGAGATGAAGGTTTGTTGTGTTGTTTTTAGGGTCTTTTGTCAATTTGGACTTACAGTCTTTGACGAAATTCCACTGGCTGCTTTATGCTGTAGAGCACTGGGGAACCTCTGAAATAGAGAGGTCTGAATAAAATTATTCATTGACTTCTTTGTCAGACACCAGAGGTGGGCAGAAGCCTGGCTCTCCAGAAATGTTGTGCTTGCTTACCCTTCTCGTATTCTTCCCGTGCCCAGCTCCCTGAGCCAAGCTCTTGCTGCTCTTTGCCTTCCTTGGTGGAAGCTGCTCTGAGGGGGGATAAAGCCCTGTGCTCTCTGGACTTGCTTTGAGTTCATTTTTCAGCCTGGAGCAGAGCCGCCCTGGGCCCCTCTGAATCTTTTTCTTAGCCACCGGGTTTATGATCTACCAAAGCCAAACAAGTCGAGAGGGGTTGGGAGGGGAACTCAGCCCATGCTGTGTGTAACTTGGCAGGTATGGGGCGCTGCCATAAGGCACTTTGCTTTGGCAAAAGGGGCTGCTTCCTACCTGGGCAAACAAGACTGTTGCTTTCCGTCTGGAAACCTCTTGCAGAGGCAGAAAAGACTTGGTGTAGTGGGATTTTGTGTTGTCTTGGACATAATGAAGTGGTGGCCCAGAGCCAAGTGCACTGTAGCAGGAATAACTTCTTTGTTCTGTAGATCCGTTTGTTTTTCTGTTTGTTTTTGCTTGTGTTTTTCGTTTTGTTTTGTTTTCCCAGAAGAATGACACAGGCTTACTGTCTGCATCACCAGGGGATACGAAGTAAAGCCCTGCAGAGTGCTGCCCACCAAGTTGGGACTGAACTTTGCACATCTCCTTTGACTACCTAGAGTACAACTGTCTTGGGTAGTGCAGTGTCTTTTTTGGGGGTTTTCACATGTAGCAGCAGACAGGGCTCAGTTTAGGTGAAGGATGAAATATTTTGAGTAATATGGTGAAGTCAGGAAAAAAAGTTATCACAGGAGTCTTTATAGCTGAACAATGAAATGTATACCCAGGGGATGCAGAGGGTGAGCAGTGCTGTGTAGTGTTGCCTGGAAAGATGCCTCTCCAGAGGCTGTGGCCAGTCCAGGCAGTGGATGTTGGCTGCAGTTTTTGGTGCCTCTGCATTGGCTGCTGGGTCTTCTGGGTGGTTGGCTTGGTTTTATCGTTGGGACCTCAATACGCCCCAGCCAACTGGTCCTGGCCACCCCAGCAGCTCCAGTCCTCACCCCCTGTTAGTCTACTTGTGCTGACATGGTTCTGGTGCACCATTATCTAATGTTTCCAAATATCTGCAGGGTGGGTGTCAAGGAGAAGGAGTGAGTCTCTTGTCAGATGTGCCTTGTGATAAGAGGTAATGGTCACAAGGTGAAACAGTTCCACCTCAACATGAGGGAAAACTTCACTGTGAGAGTGACAGAGCCTGGACCAGGCTGCCTAGAGAACTGGTGGCGTCTCCTACTCTGGAGACTTTTAAGACCCTCCTGGATCTGTTCCTGTGTGGCCTGCCCTGGGTGATCCTGCTCTGGCAGGGGGATTGGTTAAGGGGACCTCCAGAGGTCCCTTCCAACCCTGATTAGCTGCTCCAGGATTGTCCCCTGCCTTTGATAGCTACAATATTCAGCTCTGTATCAGCCACCCTCTCTAGCCCTTCTTTGCTCCCTAGCTATAGTAATTAGGTTTGGGTTCTTTTTTTATTAGGCCTTCCAAGCATTGGATTAAGCTATGCTGAGAGGAAAATCTCCAAGTGTTTTAAGAATTATTGATGATGAATCAGTGTGAAGTGAGGCAAAGAGAGATGGCAAAAGGGCTGTGAGCTGAGGTGCAAAGCCTGGAGCGTGGCTGGCATAAGCACTTAACATATGCCTAAGCATAAATGTAATACGGAGATACATTCTCTTAGCAGTTTATACCTTTGTAATACAATGGATAGTCTGGCTGAGAAACACCAAGTTGCATTTAGTCAGTACAATGAATTGAGTGTGAAGCAAGTAGCCTTGGGGCTTGGAGGGCAGCAGTGTGCTTGGGGTGGTGCTGCCCTTGGGCTCTTGCCTGCAGTTCTGCACTAGAGGATGAAAGGCAGAAGAGCTGCAGTTTTGGCTGGGAAGCTCCTTGGAGAACTTGCCTCTGAAACAAGCTACTTCAAATTTCAAGAAATTAGCTTTTAAATCACTGAAAATGAAGGTGAAAGGCAAGTGCTGTGCCTTTTTGAACTGGGTTTAGAAGCTGCTGAGGACATGCCTGGAGAGTAGGTGGTGATGTGACAATTCAGCCTAAATTCATTATAGCTGTAATTTGGAAATAGTCTGAAACAAGGGTTTGAGGTTCTGGAGACTGAAGCTCCAGTGTCCTTGTGTGGTAAATGCTGGGCGTGCTTTGTGGGGAAAGGGCATGGGAGGAGACCCCTTTCTTCCTCCTTCCAGCAGCAGCAAGTATTGGATCTGCTCTGCTTTCAGTGTACCACAATGTTAGCATCCAGTTCCCTCTCCTGTGGTCCATCAGGCCAGCTGTGCTGCAGGGATGGCTTTGGGTGTCTTGGTGGGACTTTGGCCTTGAATGCCAAAACCCTGCTGTGAGAGGGGGAGGTTGTCAGCTGCTGGGGGGCAGATCCCCCTTTGGTGAGGGACTCTTGTTCTTGAAACGGAGGACTGGGTGAGTCTGGCAAAGTGGGAGATGTTAGTGACTTCAGCCTCTCTGGCTCCCCATAGCTGCTCCCTGGCAAGGCTGGCTCTGAGGGTGGGATGGCAGACTCCCTTCCTGGCTGCCAGCACTGCCTCTAATAGCTGAGCACTTGTGTACTTAAACTGTATTTGGTCTTGCAGGGATGAAAACATTCATTTTTGACTCTGTATAAGGAAGGCCTCCGCAGAGCTGCAAGAGCTGTCTGCATGGGGGAGGAGAAAGAAGCCTTTTGGTAACCCAGTGTGTTTGGTGCAAGGCGTGCTTGGGGACTAGAAGGAAACCTCAGCTTGGGCTGCTTTAGGTGTCTGTGGAGCATGAAGCAAAGAGCACAGGTGGAAGAGGGTGGACAGTATGGTGATCACCAAATTGCTCAGTGAGGCAACCCAGAGTTGAGCTTGTAATGTGACCGTGGGTGATTGGTGGTGATTGACACGCTCGCCCTGCTGGGCCTGGATGGGTCAGGGTATGAGCTGTGCTTGGAGTGGCCTAAGGTTGGGCCGCATCCTGCACTGGAGGCTCCTTGGGGAGGAGCCCAGTTTCCAGTTGGAGCGTCTCCTGACACCTCTCGCGTCTCGTGCTCAGGGCGCGCAGCTGGCGGCAGCTCCCTTCCCGCGGTGCCTGCCTAGAGCCCAGCCCGGCCCTGCGGGTGGCATGCTGCAGGCAGGGGGGCACATGGTAATTCCTGCCACATTGCTCAGCCTCTGCTATATACAGCACCAGCCTTTTTTTTTTTTTTTTTTTTTTTTTTTTTTTTTCAAGGTTAGGGGTGGGCAGACCCTCGAGAATTTTTTTGGGTGGTGGGTTGTGGGGTGCTCTCCGCTGCGTGGAGGTGGTAAATT
>JAOEGS010013696.1:0-15619 GCA_025447755.1 Corythornis vintsioides | reverse complement strand
GGGTTGAGGAGGCTCTGAGCACCCTGCTCTAGCTGAGATGGCCCTGCTCTCAGCAGGGGTTGGGCTGGATGAGCTCTAGAGCTCCCTTCAACCCAGACATGTCTATGAATCTATGAAAGGAACGGATGTCTGAGACCAGTAGATGTTGGGGATGGAACTGCTGAAAACTGGGCCTTTGCTATCAGCCTCTATGTAAATCATTAGCTGAGAAGTGTTAGAAATACTGCTCTGTTTGGATTAAATGCATATCTGTGAATATACATCTAGAAAGTAATTGTAAAATCACTGCAAGACTTTTTTTCTTTTACTATTCTAGATTGTTCTGCCTGGAATACTGGAGCAAGTTGTAAACTGTAGAGATGCTTTAGCTCAGGAGTACCTCATGGAGTGCATCATACAGGTGAGCTGCCTTCATTCAGTTAGTGGGAAGGCTGTGATGGGTCAGATCCTGACTCTGTTCACCTCTTGCTCAGCAGAACTAATCACTGGGACAGGTATTTTTTTACCAGCTGGGCAGAATGGGCAAGAATCCATTTTGTGCCCCTGTTGCAGAAGCTTGTAAGCATCTGAGCAGCAGTGCCTGCAGTGTGAAGTGGGGTAGATAACTGTGCCCTCAAGTTACCCATCTCTTGCTTCATCTTTATCCAGCCAGGGTCAGCTTGGGCAACTCTCAAGCATTCCCAGGCCAGCCTGCATTTGCCATGTGGCTATTTGCTGTAGAATTACTCTGGTTCATTTTTACTGCTGTGTAACAGTGGGTAAATTCAGTTTCTAACTTTGTGCCTCTTGATCTAAAACTTCAGGTTTTCCCAGATGAATTTCACCTCCAAACCCTGAACCCGTTTCTCAGAGCCTGTGCTGAGCTGCACCAAAATGTGAATGTGAAAAATATAATTATTGCTTTAATTGACAGGTGAGTGGCCAAGGGGGTGGAGGGATGGCTCAGTTAAGTTTATGCTGTGCACGTGTGGTTGCTATTTCTGTTAATATTTGAAAACTTTCAATTTTTCTCTCTTAACTTTACTGTTTCCATGTATTTTTATCAGCTGTAATGATAAGAATATGATTTCTATAGCTTCTGTTTTCTGGATTCTTTACAGTTTCTAATGAAACCTGCTTAAGGACTGGTTAAAACTTGTCAACAGACTTAGCCAGAAAACAGCCCATTTAATATTGACCAATTTCATGCTTCTGAACTAAAATATCTGCAGAGGTCTGTTTTGGAAGCTGGTTGGTTATAGGTACCTCTAACTTGGAAGATTCTAGTGGCCAAGTCATATATCAAGGGATTCTTGACCTTGTATTTTTGATGAGAGAACATAAGACATGTCTCCTCAGAAAAGAGCTAGTAGAAAATGGAACTACCTTCTTCATTCTTAGTTTATCACTAGCTTTGTGCCCTTCCAAAAGTGGGTGTTTCCTGTGCACTGAATTCCCACGGTGGAGAAATCAGAACTGGAATGGGATTTGTTCAGGATTTTGGTTTTAACTAAAGTTAGCTTCAGGTATTTGTGCATTTGGCAGGGAAGCAGCTCTGCCTTCATCCAGAGATGTTAATTGATTTTTCTCCACTGCTGTGTCTGAGATTTTTCATGGGTTTTTTTTTAACCTTGAAAACAAAGCACAAAATCCCCAGAAACATTGCAGTCTAAATTTGGAGGCTGTGTATGTGTTGAAACTACAAACAGCAGAACTCCCAGCATCTTCTGCTGGGCTCTCACAGCTGGTGGGTAGCAATGTAACTCTAGCAAAGGTTTTTCTCCTGTAGCTCTTGCTGCCATGTCTGAAAGGATTTAAACAGCTTTGGTATTGGCTCCACAGCAAGCACTGAGCAGTCAACTTGTTCTCCTCCTAGACTGATCTCTGCTGTGTTTTATTGGCCACTAAGTGTCTTCCAGAGCCTTCTCTTTGGGCTCCAGGATGAGGGTAGAAAGGTGGCAGTGTGGTGGTTGTCTTAGTAGCCTGGCAGCTTGTGGGTTTGGACTGTAAGGTGACTGCAGGGGTTGGAGGTGAGTTCTGGCATCTGTGTAGGGCAGATGTTGTGTTTGGGTTGGAGCTGGTAGGAGAAATTCTCTCTTTCTGTGGTGTGTAGCTGCAGTGTGAACCTGCCCCTTGCAGGTAGTGCCTGTTGGCATTTATCTTTATTTCAGCTGGCACAGGATAATTGAAGCTGAACTTCAGAGGAAGCTGCTGGAGCTTTGGTCTCTACTCCCACAAGGCTTTCCTGTGAAATCTTGCTGCAAAGCCTTCCTGCTTTGTGAGCTTTTGTACCTTCCTAAACCATTCCTTGCTGATAACTGTGCTGCCATCTGCTTGCAGCTTGAGCGTAGTCTAGTGTGCTGGCCATACCCTGAGCTGTTGCCAGGAAGAACTGCCTGGGCCCTTTGAGAAAAAGCAATGATTGTTCTGGCTTTAGAAAGTCTGATTGTTGCCACCTTGATGGAATTTTTAACAGTAGTTTAATTTATCTTTCCTGGCAGTGAAGCTTTTGGTACCTCAACCTTTTCTTACCTGCTTCTTTGTGTCAGACCCAAAGTTAATTCAAAATCCAAGTTTAGGAATCCTTTAAGAATTAAGTTTGTGTGCCTTTTCCTAATGATTTTTTGTAGGTGTTTTTCTAATTCAGAAGAGAATAATCCCATAACTCTTAGAAAGCAAGGATAGCAGTGCTGAGCTTTTGAAGCTGCAGCTTTGGTAAGGTACTGCCATTCCTGTAGTGATGATTCTTGCCCCTGACTTCTGCAGAGCCACAGCTTAGCCTGACTCTCCTGTCACAGATGAAGGTAGCTTTGCAACACCTTTTGGATGCTTGCTGGATAGAAATCTCTTGGTTTGGTTTGTCTTTTTTGCCAAAGAGCAGTGTTCTTCTCCACCTGAAATGTGCTTTGTGCTCTGCTCTTTGCACACAGTGGCAGTCCCAACCAGATTGTTCTGTCTTTGGACACAAAGCATATTTAATTCATCATTTTTCTTCTATTCTAGGGAGGCTGTTTTGCAGAGAAAGCTGCTGGATGTCTAACTTGAGTATATCACTGAATATAAGGAGGCAGGGTATTTGCTCTTCCAGCAGCCTGCTCTGTACCTCTGTCTGCTGGAAAGATCAGAACACTTGGAGTAGAAAATGGATTATAAAACATCCTTCTTGCTCTTTCTTCTTGCCCTCTCTCTGCACTCTTCCAGGACTGACATTCCCCAGGCTCAGTTGCTTTTAAAGCTTGTGACTTCCACTAGTTACTGCTTGTAATGGAGCTTGAAAATAGACAGAAAAGGCTGTGTTTTCCTGCCAGTCTCTTTCTGGGCTGTATGTGGGGAGTGGAAGAAGTGTGCTGACCAAGCTGCTTTCCCTTCTGCTACCAGGTTAGCTTTATTTGCACATCGTGAGGATGGCCCTGGTATCCCAGCAGATATCAAGCTGTTTGACATCTTCTCACAGCAGGTTGCTACTGTTATACAGGTATGCTGGGTAGTCCTGCTTGCAGCTTTGGGGGGGTTTTTGCAGCTTTGGGGGGGTTTTTGCAGTGTTCCATGCTTTCTCAACTCCCTGCTGCCAAATTTCAGTCTCGCCAGGACATGCCCTCAGAGGATGTGGTGTCTCTGCAAGTCTCTCTCATCAACTTGGCTATGAAATGCTACCCAGACCGTGTTGATTATGTTGATAAGGTGTTGGAGACAACTGTGGAAATATTCAATAAGCTTAATCTGGAACAGTAAGTAAATGTCTGTTGCATTCTCTCTGGAGTGGCAGTTAATACTCCAAAATCTTCTGTGTGTTTCACCACATTTGGCAAGGTGGCAGAGAGAAATGTGTGAGATGTGTAAGCTCTGGAGGATCATCTTCAGCTGCTCACCAGCCTGGCCTTGCTCCCCTGTGCATAGATCCCAGTGCCCAGCAGTGCAGCTCCACAGGGTGTAGTTATCTGGTCATCCCTTACATCACCCTGGAGTTCTCCTGCTGAATCTGCACCCACAGTCTCTGCTGCTTCTATCAGCAGCTTAAAAAGTGCAGTTTCCACTGCACATCCTAAAGAGAAAGATAGGACTTGAAACTTTATTTCTCCCTGGCAGCAAGTTGCTCAGCTGTTGTGGTATTAAAGTTGATTTTTAATCTGTCCACATGTGTGAACTATTGATTGACTATGTTTTGCATGGATTGCCTTCCAGTATTGCAACAAGCAGTGCTGTTTCAAAGGAGCTGACCAGACTGTTGAAAATCCCTGTTGACACTTACAACAACATCCTGACAGTTCTGAAGCTAAAACATTTCCACCCACTCTTTGAATACTTTGACTATGAGTCCAGGAAGAGCATGAGTTGTTATGTGCTCAGCAACGTGTTGGATTATAACACAGAAATTGTGTCCCAAGAGCAGGTATGACATATCAACTTGAAATTCTAGGTATTTCAACTACTGTTTAAAGACTTGAGAGGCCATACTAAGTGACTTCATGCAGGGCATGCTTTGTTTCCTAGCCTCCAGACTAGCCTGCTTCCCATTAGTAGCACAGGCTTTATCCCACCCATGCTCTTAAATCTAATGTCTCTGCACATCTCACCAACCTCATCCTAGAGGCTATTTGTTTGAGACTCTGAATCCCCTTAAAACTAGGCCTGTTAACTAAGAAGGCTGGATCTTGGAATCTGAATTTCCCCTGTACTGCTGTGCTGCCCCACTTGTGCTAGGAGAGACCCCTCTTCTGGGAGCAGGACATGTCCTACAGCATCACCAGCTGACAGACCTCCCTAGTGCCTTGTCAGGATGATCCCACTTGCTTTCAACTTAATGCTTATGGCCTGCTCTGCTTTAAACAAGAGCTTAATGTTGATTTCAACAGGTTGATGCCATCATGAACTTAGTATCCACGCTGATCCAGGATCAACCAGATCAGCCTGCTGAAGATCCAGACCCTGAGGACTTTGCTGATGAGCAGAGTCTTGTGGGGAGATTTATTCATCTTCTGCGTTCAGATGACCCTGACCAGCAGTATCTGGTATGGTGATCAGTGCTGCTGAGGGCTTGTGCTCTCCAAACTGTCAGCTCTGGCATTATTTACTGCACAAGAAGCCACTGTAGCAAGGATCTGGGGCAGCATTGTTCTGGCACTAGCAACTCAGTAGAAAACATTTGGTATGACACCTTTAATGGTGTGACCAGAAAGGAAGGTAATGTCTGGCTGTAGGAAGTAAACATCTTTGTGATGATACTTAAACAAAACAAAGAAAAATCAACCACTTTTTAACTCTCTAGTAGAAATGTTGTGAAACTTGGTTTCAGAAGTTTTAGGGTAAAATATGGCATGTCTGAGTTTAAAAGGGAATCAGGTTATTACAGATAACAAATGTAATGTTTAACTTGCTTTGAGCAGGTTTTCTCTTCTGATACCTTGCTATTCCCAAGAATTCTGGCCATGACAACACATGACTAAATGTATCAGTAGAGAGAATCCCAAAATAAGGGGGAGCAGCTAAGAGTGCAGCCAAGTCCCTGTGCCCAGATTTAGAACCTGGAGATAAGCAGAAAAGCACCATGTGTGCAGCCTGTGCTCAAACTGAGAAAGCTAATAAAAGAAGCCATCATTAATGAGCATGATGGAAAGCTAAAATGAGGTAAAACTAGCCAATGTTGTGGGTGTGGCTACCAGAATGGGAGCTTTTTTTCTTCCAGCAGGATTACTGACTTTTGTTGAGTTGCATGCAGCTTGGTTCCCTCTACTTTCTTCAAGGCTACTATAAGAGATTATTCCTTTCTGTAGCTTTCAGTGAAATGAGGACAGAAAATATCTGGTATTTCAGTACAAGCTCAGGCCACTTCCCTTGCTCCAAAGATGTATGTGCAGTTCCTGCAGGGCAGCAGGTGCTCCTCACACTTCCTCAGCTGCTGGAGAAGCTGGAGCAGATACCACGTGAAAAACTCCAGAGGCTGCACCAGTTGAATCGGAGGAAAGCCCCTTGAATAGGGCCCCCTTCCAAAGGCTGTCACTGATCTGATGCTGCCACCACCTCTCTGGCAGGTGGAGCTAGGTGCAAATAACCCCCCTCCTGTTGCAGATCCTGAACACTGCCAGGAAGCACTTTGGAGCAGGTGGGAACCAGCGGATCCGCTTCACTCTGCCCCCCTTGGTGTTCGCCGCCTACCAGCTCGCCTTCCGCTACAAGGAGAATGCCCGAGTGGTACTGTCACCTCTGCTGCCCTGCCAGCTCCCTGCTAGAGAGCAGCTGATTTCTCTGCTTGCAGCAAGCTGAGAGTTGAGATGGAGTTGGAGTTCTGTGGGTCGTTCAGTGGGCTTGGTCGGTTTTGGGGGTGTGTGGAGCCGAGACAGATTTTTTTTTCCCCGAGGTGTGAATGCTTTGTAATTTCAGGAGGATTTTTAGCAATTTGTGTGAAATCACTCAAGGAATGGTGAAGCACAAAGGGTTTCTTGTGTTTCTGCACAGAGAGCTGCAAGTGGTGGCATGAAACTACTTTAAATCTGGAGATTGAAATTCATCACCTTCCAAATCTGTAGCTGTGCTGTTGTAATGTTTCTAGAAGCTTTTTGCAGGGTGACCCCTATGGCTGTTGCAGAAGTGCACCCTAAAACAATCACTGACCCACTTTGGTCCTTCAGTGCTTTCTGCTAGTTAGCTTGAAGATGTGCTTCTGTGGGGAATATATTGTGTGTAAATAAGTTAAAGCTTTCTGTGAAGACACTCTTCAAAATGGATGTAATTCTTTTCCAGTACTGATTGATGCTCCAGAGTAGAGCACTGAACAGGTTTTACCACAGTTTATATCTTCTCCTTTAAAGTCTTTTCCAGGCTTTGACTTGTTTCACTTCTCTAGGATGACAAATGGGAAAAGAAGTGCCAGAAGATCTTCTCATTTGCTCATCAGACCATCAGTGCTCTGATCAAAGCAGAGCTGGCAGAGCTGCCTCTCCGGCTCTTTCTCCAAGGAGCTCTGGCTGCAGGAGAGATTGGCTTTGAGAATCATGAAACTGTGGCCTATGAATTCATGTCCCAGGTGAGTGTCCACCTGCATTATAATTACTGGCCTGTGCTACCTTAAATTTGCCTTGGGTGAGTTTCCTGAACCCTGAATCCTCCAGTGTGGATAAAGTGTCTGCAATGATTGACAGCTGATGCTACTGGGTAGAAACTCCTCAGCTTCATTCTTGCTTCCCAGCTGCTGTGGAATGAAGCCCCACTGCTCCTGGGGGAGTGTAGCTTTCTCAACAGAAAATGCTCCTTCAAGTCTGTCTCCCAGCTCCTGCTCTCCAGCTAGTCCTGCCCTGACCAAGCACTCCTTGGAAGTGCTCTCCAATTGGCAGTGTTCACAACTGCCATGCTGGGCTAGGCTAATAAATCCTGTATTGGAACTGACTGTAAACTACTCTGAAAATTCATTTAAACCTCTTACTTGATCTTAAGCTTTACTTGTTGCAGAAAATCTTCCCTTCCTCACTCACCATCAGATACAGAAGCAATGTATTTCATGTTATCTACACTGCAACTTCTGTCCTAATCTTTCATGCTTCTACTAATGCATGTTCTGAGGACCTCAGCCTGTCCTCACTGTTTTGTTGCAGTTGCCATTGTAGCCCCGTTCTGAAGATGAGAGCAGCATGACAATTATGTGCCCTCTATTGAGAGTTCAAGAGGTTTAGCTTTGTGCATCCTCTTAAGGTTCTTCACTGATGTGCAGCACAAATGCTTTTCCTCCCCACACTGTGGTCACTGCCCTCTCAGTGCACTTCTGCTTTGTCTCAAGTGTTTCAAAGACCCACATCTCCCTTGGGGGCTGTTTCTGCTACTGAAGTTCCACAGTTCAATGGGTGCTTGACATGAGGAAAAACTCCCTCTTCAGATTACATGGAGGATGATGTTTGTTTACTACGACCACTTGGGCCGTGTTGCTTGCAAGACATTTCCAGTCTGTGGATTTAACTTCATCTTGACACTCTTGATGAAAGATCTTTTGTCAAAAGCAGTGTAAATCTGGCCCCTTTCCTCTGCCATGTCACTAGCAGGTGGGATCTGTTAGGGGTTGTTGTGTGTTCTGAAGCAGTGACTCTTGCCTTCTCCCTCACTAGGCCTTCTCCCTGTATGAGGATGAAATCAGTGATTCCAAAGCCCAGCTGGCTGCCATCACCTTGATCATTGGGACCTTTGAGAGGATGAAATGCTTCAGTGAGGAGAACCACGAGCCTTTGAGGACTCAGTGTGCACTGGCAGCTTCCAAGCTCCTGAAGAAGCCAGACCAGTGCCGGGCTGTGAGCACTTGTGCCCATCTGTTTTGGTCTGGTCGGAACACTGACAGGAATGGGGAGGAGGTGAGGGAAGAGCCAGGGCAGTGGAATGTGTCCTACCAGAGTGACACAGGGCTGCTTTTCTTCTGAGGGCACTTGCTTCTCAAGTTATCACTGAGGGGTGTAGTTATTAGAATATATTCTAATATAGGAAGCTTCTAAATCTCCTTGCAGTGTAAGATAAAGAAAGGGAGAACTGTTGAAGGGTGGAAGTACCACAGGAGCCTCTGTGTGTCAACTGGTGTGAGACTGGCTGCCAAAGCAGAGGCTGCATTTTGCATGTGACCATAGTAACTGTTTGCACATGAACTACTAAACTTCCATAACTTATATGTCAGGTTAAAACAAGGAAAAAAAGTATGTTTTTAAGGCTTGTCACATAAGCTGGTGTAATTGTCTGGAGTGTTTCTCAGTATGTGTTAGTGTGCATCTTAAACTGAGCTCATTGGTCTCATAACTGAAGGCTTTCAAGAAGTGTTGATGCTCTTGCCTCATTGAACAGAACTGGTGGCAGTCAGGCAAGGTTAACCTTTCAGTGCCAGCTTGTTCTGTGCAGCTTGTGTAGTTCTCTGCTGCTGCAGTAGGCCACCAGAAGATGACACCTGTGCCAAGGGAAGAGGTACTGGAGCTCCCTCAATTCTTGTTTTGTTTTCTTTCTAGCTTCATGGAGGAAAGAGAGTGATGGAATGCCTAAAGAAGGCTCTGAAGATAGCAAATCAGTGCATGGACCCTTCACTGCAAGTCCAACTGTTCATAGAAATTCTGAATAGATATATCTATTTTTATGAGAAGGAGAACGAGGCGGTGAGTAGAAATGCCTTCTGCACTCTACCTTGGACCAAAGAGCTTTTCTTTAAGCTTTTCACTCCCACTTACACCCTAAAGCATGTCCCTGTAGCCTCTCTGGTGATAACAACAGTGATCGTTTCTTGATGTGGAGAAAAAGTCCTTCTTTTTACATGGGGGGGAAACTCCAAATGTTTGCAGCTCAGTTACAACTCTCAATATTGGGAGAACTGGATACCTGCAATATTTATTAGATCAAAACTTAGACGTGAAAATAGGTACCTCTGAAGTTAGAATCTTATTAACTTTGTATAGAAGAGAAAGGAAATGCTTCTGCTCTTGAAGATCCCTGCTGAGTGTGCCACAAATGGTTGGTACAAGCCTCAATTTCAAGAAATAGAGAGGACATCCCGTGTACCATATGAATTCTGCATCTGAAATCTGAAATAATTAGCTCTTTTTTTTTTTTGTTAGCAGATTACTAATAAACTCAGCCATCTGGAGTAGGGATCAAGATCCCATCTGATGTCATGATTTGATCAAAAGCAGATGTTAACAAATAGTGTGGAATTCTGAGAGCATGTGTAAAGAGATCTTGGGATTTGCTGCCTTTCCAAGAGCTGAACTGGCTTCCTGCTATTGTAGTGCTCTGGTAGAGCTGGTGCTGTATCTGATGGAGATGAAAACTTCTGGGTGTTTTATTCAAATCACTTGGCAGATGTACAAATGGTCTCTGAACACAGTGGTGGCCTGCAGTACATTTTGTTGTACTGGACTTTCCCAGGTCACTAAGAATAACTTTACATCTGTTATTACCTGACTTCCATGAGAACTAGGTTATGTCAGTGCACAGACAATCTGCTTATGTGCTTTATTTTTTTTAAAGCTTTTAAAATTGATATTGAATGAACTGGAGGGCAATACTGTGGTACAGGTTACAAAGCTGTCAGCTTCAGGACTTTAGGGGTTTTTCAGACTTGCTGGAATGGGAGAAATTTCCCCCAAACTCTTGAGTCAGAATGGTCCTGTGAGGAGCAGTCTGCAGCAGTCTGTCTGCATTCAGCCTTAGCAGGCTTTCCCAGAGTTGTCCAAATACCAATGGAGACCAGGCTGCCAAAACTAATCTCTGTGCACTTCCAGCTCTGTTGATGGCAACTCTTTATGTTGTCCTGCAGGTGACAATTCAGGTTTTGAATCAGCTTATACAGAAGATAAGAGAAGACCTGCCAAACCTGGAGTCCACTGAAGAAACAGAACAGATTAACAAACACTTTCACAACACACTGGAGCACTTGCGCCTGCGGAGGGAGTCGCCAGAATCCGAGGGGCCAATCTATGAAGGTCTTGTTCTTTAGGAAGACACCCCCTTGTACCTGTTTCTTTTCATTTACATACCATGTGGGTTGGGTTGGTTGGTTGTTTTTTTTTTAAGCTAGATTCCTAGGTTGTGCCTTTCAGAAATGTCAAGTTAACGTTCATGTGTTCAGTCTGGCACGTCAGCCACTCGTGGTGAGTACTCCAAGGTTGGAGAGGTTGGACCAGCAGCTGCAGGTTTCACCACTTAGCATGGCTGGGAGTTTCTTGGAGATCCATGTGACATGGTAGGGCTCTTCTGATTCCCATTTCTCTCCTGTCTGTTCACTGTTGCTTCTGTAGCACTAGACTTCTAAACTGGCAGTGGCTGCCATCTGAAACTAGCTGATCCTTCCAGAGATCAGATTCTTGGCATTATTGTCTGTCAGGTTCTGCTTGTGCTTTTTCTTTTAATGCCACTTAAGACTAAGTGTAATATTTTTCCCTAAAACCTAGAATATATTAATGCATGTTTGGAGAGTTTTAAAGTACCATGTTCAAAAACAGAAGTTATATTTTGCATATGAAGGCTCTGTGACATTCAGTGAGGGCCAGTACTGTGCACAGGGCGTATTTATCAAGATAATTTTGTTCCAAATAGTATAAAAATAGAGAAATTGCAATCTATATAGATATGTATAACCTTCATTACTGTAAATTTAGGGGAAAATGCATTACACGACTTTATTCAGCATCACGATTTTGCACCAGTGAAACAATAAAGTTGCTATTAACACCTGTTGGTTCATGTCTCTTCAGAGCCCACTGTTGAACTCATGTTGAACCTTCTGATAAAAAGCAAAGGAACTTCTGTTTTGTAGAGACAGAAAAATCAAGGTAGAATGAGCCTGGACAAGCTGGGAGGCTGCCAGCACTTCTCTGTACAAGTTTGTAATTCCCAAACCAGTGTTTTTCCAGGTGCTGTGTGTTCAGGATTCAGAATGCTTTTAGGGTGGATCTGGAGAGAGGGGAGGAGAGTCCAACAGAGCTGTAGGTGCCTGCTGGGGAGAGAAGTGGCAATGAAATGTCAAAGCTGTAGGCAGCTGAGCGGTAAGGGGTTGCCAATGGCAGCTGCTGTGAAGGCTGGGTGCTGAAAGCTTTGAAATGTCAGTTTTCTGTTCACTGAATGGAATATTCTGAAGGCAACTGATTGAAATTCCTTCCTTCTGGAGTTGACCACTGTTGTGAAAAAATTATCCTGGCTTGATTGGTTAGAGAATGAGATTTTGGTGAGAGTGTCCCAGAATTTACTCTTAGCTGAAAAGGCAAATATGATCCTAGCAAACATGAATTATGGAACAGACAACAATGAAATAATTTACCTACTGATGTGTAATCTGTCTTGGAGGGGAGGAGGAATGGGGAGGTGATCTAATGGCTTTAACTTGCCCAATGGTGTAATTCATGTTATTCCAAAATCTTAATGTTGCTTTGTATCTGTTGATGCTCTTTCTCTTGAGAAAGAACCATGATTGTTTTGTTATAAAACATCCATAGCATAACACAATGGTCATGTTTATGTAGTTCATGTAGTAGGAATGTCCTCCTAGTTTATAGGATTTGCTAACCATGTTTAATCCTCAAGGTCAGTCCTTTTTACCTTAGGAATTGTCTTTGAATAATGGTTTTGCAGCTTCAACTGCAGTGACCCAAATGTTGTAGGCCAGTGCTTTTTGCCACGTGCCACTTAAGGCCTCAAAGTTATGACTCTTCCACAATTTTTAATGACTTTTATTGAATTTTTACCAAGTAATTTCAGAATACTGTCTGCAAACAACTGTACTAACGTGCATTTTGGCCCTGGCAATGGACAGCTCCAACTGGCCAACAGCTGTCACCTGGCAGCAAAGGAAAGCATGTGTTAAGCTCCACAGAAAATGGTTTTGGTGGTAGAAGGAAACTTGTATCACTAGTAATGTTCAAATCTCTTGTGGGGGGAATCCAGTAAGAATTCAGGATCTAGTTGTGTGAGCCTCTCTTGTTGGAGAAAGAAAGGCAGAAACCAGATGTAGTTGTTCACATTCTTTTTCACACCTCTGATCAATAGCAGCACTGTAAATTGGAACAGACTGTCAGATTATTCAGGATGCATGACTTGAAAAATGTCTCCACACCTCTGTTTTGAGAGCTGATGACTTGCTGAATGGTTGGATAGATCCAGTGGGTGGGATAGGGGAAAACAGCACTGTTGTGGGATTTTTTTCTATCAAAACTAGTAAAAATCTAATTGGAAATGTTTTAAAAATCACCCAAAGCTCACTTAAAAGCTGTGTCTATAGCAAGATCTGTGTCACTTTAGACTACTGCTGCTTACTCTGTACTTGCAGCAAAAGATGGAAGAGTAATATCTGCAAGTCCTCTAAGGGGCAGAGGTTTGGCTTGAGTAGATTATTCCTGCACTGGTCATGAGCTTGTCTGGCCTGGCAGTAAGTGGGGAAAAAAAGCACAGTACACTTGAGAGCTGAGACCCTTAGCATCATTAGAGTGGCTTTGGGGGTAAAGTGGAACAGCTCCAAGGTTAATATCTTAAGAAATTCCTTACCAGCAATACAGTTATTAAAGGTGAGAGAGCCTGAACTCCATAAACTGTTGGCTGTTGAATGCTCTGTTCCCTTTTCAGCCCTTCTACACTAGGGCACCAGCAGCAGAAAATACCCTGTTGGCATAATTTCTCAAAGAGAAATGACCTTTCTCTTCATTGCTGTGATTTCTCCAGCTCCATGGATGACTGTACTAGCTGTATTTTCCTAAATCCCTCCACTTGTACCTACTTACCTGTATTCCATAAACTACAGGCTGCAGCTTGCCCTTAATACTTGCAGGTGAGTATTGGCCAGTTTCTGCTCCCACCAAGATGTACTGTCAGCTTCCACACTTCTTCTTTATGTAAAAATGTGAGGCTGAATTTTGGCTTTTCCTGGACATGGGAGTTCTCTAAAGGCTTTCCTAAAGCTCGTGTGACACAGTGGGTATAAAACAGGGTTAATGGCTGAATTGACCCACAGAAGGCAGAAGGAAGTCTCAAAGTGAATACTGCACACAGTGCCCATGGCAAGCTGCTCTGGTGATTGTCAGGAGGGTGTATGGAGCAAAACACAGACCAAACACACAGCCAATAATTGCTAAAGACTTGGCTACTCTTTTATCCCTGGACAGTCTCAGTCTGGTTGCCATGGTGCTGGCCATGGCCATGCTGTTGGTGGTGCTGTGCAGGCTTGCTGGGTTTTTGTAGGAAACATTCCTCTGAGACTTGGTCTCCACTTCCACCTGCAGTGGTGGAAGGCCTTGACTGACATTCAGATTTGACTGCTTGTCAAAATTATGCAGGCTGAGCCTGGAAGCCTTTTTTGGTGTGGAAATGCTGCTTGCTCTCCTCTCATGCCTGTGTGTGTCAGCAAGCTTTACAGAAAATACACTGTGTTCCCTGTTTTCCCCCTGGAAACTCAGTTCAGTGTCCTCTTGCCCAGGGGACAGCTTTTCTGTTCTGAGGGATGTGTGTTTCCTGATGTTGAGGTAAATACTCCAGTTAAAATATGTGACAGTGATGAAAGGTGTGAAGAATTCAATGGTAGAGGCAAAGATTAGGAAATACCAGTTGTAGAAGAACTCTGCATGACATTCTCCTTCAGAGAGGATGCTTCTCTGGGCTGTGTGCTCCCAGCTGAGAATGGCTGGCCCATAGAGAAGAAAAGCAGCAATCCATACAGTGATCATTCAATACTGCATTTCTGGGCATCCCTTGCTGAGCTCTGTAACTCCCCTGGAAAGGACAGAGGTCCCATACATTACTCTGTCTCAGTTACATGGCTCTTTTGGGACAGAACCCTCTCTGTCACTTGTAGGGGCTGATACTGCTTTAGGGAGGGGGGTTATGCCAAGCTTGCTGCTACCCCAGTAAAGCTATTTCTGAAATAGCCATTCCAACAGCTCATCTCAAAGTGACCAGATACGTTCTCAGACCAGAGATTGCCTTGGTTTCCTGGCTTTTAATATCTTTTGCAATTCAAATTATCACTGTTGTTCACAGAACACCCATGCAAGTTTTGTTCTTTTCTGCATCACAGCCTTTTTTTTTTTTTTCCCTTAAGGTGAAAATCACACACACACACACACCCAGGATAACAGTTTTTTACTTCTTTTTAATATCTTGAACTTCATTCTTCCATGAAGTACTTGCAGAACTCTATGTATAGATGGGGTGTTGTGGTCTGCTAAGTGTTTTACAGAAGACTAATTCCCCTTGTTTAGAAAACTAAGGTCAAAACAAAAACCAGTAAGTGATACTGAGTCAGTAAACTGTATCAGCAAGAGAATTCAGTATAATCTTAAAATCAAGATAATTTATCAGTATTCTAATTCCCTGTTGTACTAGGCAATATTCAGAGGGAAGTAGAATTCTGTCTTCACCTCCCTACAGTGGCCATACAGTGCTTTGGAGTAAGAAGTCCCCAGGCTTGAATTTATACATGATTCTTGCTTTAGTGCTGCACTCTGTGGGTTTTGATCTCCAGAGCCAATGCTGCTCTGGTGAAACACCCAGAGCTGCACAGTCCTGAGTTTGGGAACCAGGTCTGATTTTGCCATCCTTGACAAAACTACTAATGATTTCAGGAGCAGTCATGTAGGAAGATTACCATTTTCATTAAGATAGAGAATAATTTAGAACTTCTTATATTCCTGTTCATATGTTCTTACACTGCCCTAATCTAACAGGCAGCTTCTGTACTCTTGCTTGGGGAGGGATTTTTATATGGAGGATTAATTTGAAGTATATTAGAGTGGCTGATTTGTTTGTTTGGGTTTATTTTCATTTATTATGACCAGTTTCCTTCTGTTTCTGAAACCATCCAGTCTATATATTTATACTATGTCTATAGTAATGAGAGTTTGGTTTATGAAAGCAAAATTCATGGCTGATTGAAAACCTAGAAAATAAAGGAATTGTAAGTGTTGACTGTTTAAGAATTAATCTGGTTTTTTTTCCCCCCTCTTCAAAAAAACACTTAAGTTGCATACTCAAAGGGGTCTTGCATCTCCTCCTTGTGCTGTTTGGCCAAAATATCTCTGCCTCTTGGTGTGATGTAGAAGGAGCAATGAAGCTGAAATAATGTTTAAAGAGAATATGGGTGTAAGGGGGGGGGGGGGGGGGGGGGGAAAAAAAAAAAAAATAGGGGGGGGGGGGGGGGGGGGAAGGG